>BQNB010005056.1:2184-53871 GCA_026074375.1 Tanacetum coccineum | reverse complement strand
TTGTTTGTCTGAGTTCCGAGAAGTTGTCCTCTAACGCTTTCAGTCTGTAATCAAAGCCAAACAACGAAGCAAAGTTAGGAATATTTTCTAGCGAGGAGCTTGTAGTAGTAGCCGGTGTCAGAATTGGTGGTTGTTAAATTTGAATGACAAGAGGATTTGGTGTTGGAGGGCGATTGGTTTGTGCAGTGAAGGATGGCTCCAAAATGGCAGTTACAGGAGTATCAATTAGAGAGGTGGCTTCAGTATGTTGTCCAAAAATATCATCAACACCGGTATCTTGGTTTGGATTCAGCATGTTGGAGACGAAGCCAGATGATACAGACGAGCTCTGTTGTTGACCATCAGGATTTACCGGAGTTAGGGTCACATGAGTGTCTTCAATTTCCTGGGTTGCTTGAACCTGGGGCAATATAGCATCTGTCATTACATCATCTCTTCCTTCAAGATTGGCATTGGTATCTTCGACCACCTCATTGCCTTGATCCTCTTCGTATGTAGCATCTTCATCCGAATTTGCTCCTTCAACATTCGTCCCTTCAACGTCATTGTCACTGTCTTCGTCATCTGATGATGAGATATGAGAAGGTGTGTGAACGATAGGATCGAAAGTATCATCTTCATCAGTTTCCTCTTCATGTATTATTTCATCATCATGAGTTGTGAGCTTAGGATGGATAAAATCATCACCATCATCTTCTGATTCAGTCTGTTCTTCATCATCATCATCTTGAGCATTTTCATCTTCGTCATGTTCATCATCATCTTCATCATCCTATGCTGTCTCATTAACGTCATTATTATCTTCATTTGCATCATCTTGAGCTTGCTCATCATCTTGATCATCGTCACTTGATTTCCAAGAGATATCATCCTCTGAGTCATAATCAGGTGCATCGGGAACCCCTGGTGTAACACCAGTTCCTTCATCTGCACCAGAACCACTGGCATGAGAGCTGTGAGTTTCTTGACGGCTTCTTTTTGTGATTATTTTGAGTTGCTCAGCCTCTGTCAAATCCGTCTCAGAGATGGTCTCTAATTCTGTAGTCTTCAGTTTTCCTTTTCCAGACTTCTTTTCTGTTGGGGCAGTGGGAGGCTTCTGTTTTGTGATTGTATCTGTATTAGCTTTCTTCTTGCTTCCTTTTATCTTAGGAGGAATTGTTCCTGAAGCCATAGCATAATACTCTTTGTATGATTCAGAGTTGCGGATGTCCTCGTTGGTTAATGCCACTGGCAAGATAGCCCCGTATAACTAAGTAACTTCATTCCTTGAGATGACATTAAATGTAGTGAACATTGGGTCATCTCTGGCATAGTGCCAATTGACCTTGTTTCTTCTAGGAATCGAAGGATCTTTTTCCATGACAAAGTTGACGACTAACTTGGTGAACCGAGGATAGTACATCGCATTGCCCTTCTTCATATTTTTGTTCTCAATCTTGAAAATGAAGTCCTCCCACAGAAGATATGCATAATCGACATTCTTCTTATTGTACATACCCCACAAGATTTGAGCTTGAGAAAGACGAAGACTGTCATATGATGGTATACCACTGAGACATTTGTTGATGATAGCAGCAAATGATCTCCAGGGTTGATGCAGTTTATTGACATTAACGTCAGTGATCTTCCTTATATCTCCAGAATGACCAAGACTAGCTAGAAAGATGAGGATCTCCTTCTCAAGAGGTGGTTCTACAAACTTCTTATTACCGACTTTAGGGCAAATTTGAAGAATGTCTCTGAATTGATCAAGACCGATAATGTGCTTCTTGTTATTCATCTTAAATCGGACAGATCGATTATGAACATAAGCAGAAGCCCAGAATTCCTGCATATAGATCTCTGGAGCATCTGCAGTGACTTGGAAAGCCTTGTAGAAAGGAGTGAGCTTTAACACATCGTAGACCACTTGAAGGGTTGCTTCCTTTGATGTGACATCCGAACTTAAGCGAAGATTACATTTACCAATCTTAAGTCGGTCAGCAGGAGCCACCAATGCATCATCCAAAGCAATCTGATCCGCTATTGAGAGTGCCATGAGTCTGTTTAAGAAAGAGTGAGTGCAGTTTATAAGAAAACACAATCATTCATTCATGAGAACCTTTATGACTTTTAGCACTTTTGAAGATCAATCTACTTAGATAGACGAATAGCGTGTAAGACAAAGGCACCTATCCTAACAATTAAGTCGAATGTAGTTAACCTTGGTTTTGTCAAGCTTTTACTGTCTATTTTAAACTAAGAGATTTGTTGAATTTAATCTTAGTTAGAAAAAATTTGATCTTAAGTGTGTTATGTCAAAAATTGGTTAAGTGTTGATAACTTTACTCGTTCGGTCTTCACTAAATAACACTCGTTCGGTCCTCAAAGAAACAGCTAGATCGGTTTGCACTGAAATATCACTCGTTCGGTCCATATAATCAAACACTCGTTCGGTCCATAATATCAGTCACTCGTTCGGTCCATAATATCAATCACTCGTTCGGTCCTCACTACATAGCACTCGTTCGGTCCACACTATACTTCACTCGTTCGGTCCACACTAAACTTCACTCGTTCGGTCCTCAATAGACTTCACTCGTTCGGTCTACTCTACACAGCACTCGTTCGGTCCACACTATACTTCACTCGTTCGGTCCACACTAAACTTCACTCGTTCGGTCCACAATAGACTTCACTCGTTCGGTCCTCAACAGACTTCACTCGTTCGGTCCACAATAGACTTCACTCGTTCGATTTACACTGCAAATCACTCGTTCGGTCCACAATAGACTTCACTCGTTCGGTCCTCAACAGACTTCACGCGTTCGGTCCACAATGGACTTCACTCGTTCGATTTACACTGCAAATCACTCGTTCGATCCATATGTTTTATTCTTGTTTGATTCATACAGTTTTGATTCGTTCAGTTTCTTAATATTTTCCTAGATCGATTCAAGTTTTACCAATATTGATAAACGCATATCCCGGAAACTATTGTTGCAATAAATCCACACAAAACATATTATTTTGCATATTATTCTAATTTTTCGAACACAAAACATTCAAGAACACAGTTAAATCACAACAAGTGATAAAGCTAGGTTAACCTATACATTTATTAAACCTAAGACTACAAAAACCCTCAATCAATTTAACGTTTTTACCACTTTTTGAATTGAAGAACCCTAATTTTATCATTAGGGCTGCTACGATCAAGAATGACGAAAATGCTCAATTCCTTTGAGATTCGAGTTGATTAGGAGATGAAGATCGAGATTGAAGTTATACCTTAGATGAAACTGAGTGACTTAGCTTGTTTTTGGTGGTGCGATTTGAAGAGTGTATGTGTGTGTGTTTGAGTATGTGTGTGTGAATAACAGTGAATCCAAACTTGTTGTGGTCCTTCTTGTTTATCTATTCATTTTTAACACTTATGGTCCTTCTTGTTTAGATTTCATATAAGTTTTGCACTAAAGTTTTGTAAGGTGAAATCACGTTAAACTATTTGGCACTTTTGGTCCCTAAAGTTTTATACTCGTACACCTATAGACTTAAGTTGGCAACCTATACTTAAAAAGCATAAACAAGTAACACATAAAGCACATGTCAAGCTTAAACTTAATTGACTATCTATCAAGAGATGTTACGTTATCGTTTGAAAAATATTTTTCCCTTTTGACAGCTCATTTGATCATGACAAAGAAATTTGACATTCTCTCCCCCTCAAACAATGACCCGTTTTCTATTTAAAGAGCTGTAGACATTGTTTGAGAAGTCAAATGTATCTTGAAAATTATTTTCAGATGATGGAATGATTTTTTATGTGACAAAACAACAAACACCAAGATAAATAAGATTTCTCTTATTTATTCACATAGATGCACTGAAACGTACACTTATGGATATAGGAAGCACGGGTTGTGATGCAAAGTAATCACAAGCCTTTGCATGGTCATAAAGTAGACCATGCCCGAGAATAAATTCCCGTTGAGAGGTCAAGATTTCTTTTTGAAATACTTGCCTTTAAGATGATGACCGGGTTGCTATCTGAAATAATAGCAAGCCATGTGGCATGTTTTGAAAAACATTTGAAACTTCTGCTCGAACTTCATTTACAGGCTTGTATCATTGTTGAATGACATTTCTAAGACCGTAAATGTTATCGATTTCAGAAGACATGCCATTTTAAAACTTCTTTTTGTATTTTTCTAATTTTTTAATTTTGTACTTTGTTTTTGAAAAGTTTATATAAAAAGAAAATATTTTTGGTTTTTCTGAGTTATATTATATACATATGATACAAAGGATATTCGAATAGGTACCACCACTATTCGTCAACGTCATCTGCCAACTTTTTCAGAGTCTCCGGCGTAAAACTTCGCATACCCAGCTTGTTGATTAGAAATTCAATTCTTTCTCTGCCAAGTGCTTTAGTGAAGATGTCCGCCAATTGATACTCCGTATTGACAAAGTAAAGTTCGATCACCCCATTTTCAACATGCTCTTTGATGAAATGAAACCTGATGTCTATATGCTTGGATCTGGAATGTTGAACGTTGTTGCAGCATAAGGCAATAGCGCTTTTGTTATCACAGTACATTGGAATTTTATTGAATCCAAAGCCATAGTCGGTAAGTTGTGATCTCATCCAAAGGACTTGAGCACAACAACCGGACAAAGCAATATATTCAGCTTCCGTACTGGATATCGCAGCGCTTTTCTGCCTTTTAGACGACCAGCTTACAAGTCTATCACCCAAAAGTTGTATACTGCCAGATGTGCTACGGCGTGTATCTTGACAACCAGCATGATCCGCATCTGCAAATGCTGTTAGTGCAAAGGAAGAATCCTTCGGATACCAAAGACCCCGATGTACGGTTCCTTTTAGATACCGAAAGATCCTTTTTACTACCGCATATTAGGTGCTTTTTGGTAGTCGAGCCTGATACCGGGCACACATGCATAAGAAAATTGAAGGTCCATGGTCTACTGCTGTAAGATAAAGGAGGGTGGCCAATCATACCACGATATTTATGGATCACAGCTTTCCTTCTTTTAACCTCATCCAGTTTGGACTTCTCCACCAAGGGAGTATCCACTGGGTCAACAAGATTCATAGCCATATTTCTTAAGTGATTCCCCCAAGAGCATACTTAGATAGGGTTTATGAAGATGCCTCTGTGCCTTGAGAAATCTGGTAGTTTCTAAGAAAATAAGATTTTTCCATCAACGACATCTTGAATTTTGAACAATTAACATTTAGCGTATAGATTACACATTTCAGGAGAAATGCAGCAAAAGATAAATCATCGACAATATATTTGTACCAGAATTTAAAGGTTTCGATGCCTTCTCTTCGGAATGAACAGAGTGTGATCCACTGAGCCTTGTGAGAAGTCATTGGATATCAGGAATGAAGACAACATATCATACCACGCACGTGGAGCTTGTTTCAACCCATAAAGAGCTTTCTTAAGCTTGTATACGTAGTTAGGTTTGTCTGGATCCACAAATCCGTCCGGTTGGCTAACATAAACTTCTTCTCGCAGATTACCATTCAGAAACGCAGTCTTCACATCCATTTGATAGATGACCATGTTCATGTGAGCAGCAAACGCTAGAAAAATTCGAAAATGCCTACTAATCTTACACCTAGCGAATGACTCTTCGAAATCGATACCCTCTTCTTGGCGATAACCACGAGCGACCAACCGAGCCTTATTTTTCAGAATACCTCCTAACTCATCAAGTTTAACCTTATAGATCCACTTAAGAGAGATGAAAATGCTTTTGTCAGGAGGAGGAACAAGTTCCCAAACCTCCAGACGTCCAAATCATGAAGTTCGCTCTTGCAAAGCTTCAATCCAACATGCTTTGGGTTAATGCTTCTTTGTAGTTCAAGGCTTCGACTGATTTAATGAAGGCATCATAGTAGCAGAATAATGCTTGTTCATAAAGTTTGGATTAGTGTTGGAAACTGGTCTGTTATAGCACAGAATATAATGCTCAAGTTGTGATCCTTGTCCATTTGCTAGTGTGTTCAGAAACTTGGTGATCGGGATGCACAATTGTATGAATAACTCTTATAAGAAGATTGAAATCAAAGAACTTTTGGATTTGGAATACCGAAGTACCGGGATCATTACCCATATGTGCAACTCAATAAATCATGATTATCTTCTTCAACATCATGAGAAATAATAGGAGTTTAGAGTTTCTTGTTTGTATGAGAGTTTACTGGTGCTGTGCATCTTGGTCAACTGTAGTTGAGGAAGGTGAGCCTGTTGATACAGCATGTTCAGGTGCAACTGCTTCAGGAATAGGAGCAATGACTTCTGGTGCATGTAAATCAACATTAAGTGACTCATCAAACATTGGTTGAAACAACAAATCCCAGTCAGATCTCGAAGGTGGTACAAATGGTGTTGAAGGAGAAGGGTTTGGCACAGTCCTGAACTGATTGATACAGTATTCATTCATAATAGCGGTTCCCTGAACTGTCTTGATCAGAAGCCATCGCGGTCAGCTCATCAAAATCAACGTGAATAGTTTCAATTATTCGTCTGGTACGTCTGTTGTAAATCCGGAAAGCTTTCTTTGTGGGTGCATATCCAATGAAAATACCAATATCAGCCTTTGGTTGTAACTTGCCCAAATTCTCACTATCATTCGTTGGGTAACAAAGTGCACCAAACACATGTAGATAAGATAGATCGGGAGGTTTGTCGTGCAAAAGCTCATATGGTGTTTTACCGTGCCCGACTTATCATGAAGAATTTTGGGTATAACAGTTGTTGGCAACCGCTCGGCCCATAGAAATAAAGGACTTTGCATAAATTAACAAAGTGCGGCCGTTCTATTAAGCGACGATTTTGTCTTTCAACAACACCGTTTTGCTGTGGAGAGCGTGCAACTGATGTTTCATGAGAGATTCTAACCTTCTCATAATATTCACGCAATTGTCATATTAACAAACTCATTCCATAATCTGTTCTATGCGTCTGACCGGTTTCCTTAAGTCGTACTTGGATCATCTTCAAAAAGTTGATAATAAAAGCTGGAGCTTCATCTTTTGATCGCAAACATTTCACCCATGTAAATCGAGAGTAGTCATCGACAATAACGAGGATGTACTTCTTTCCATTGACACTCGCGACACGCATTGGCCCACATAAATCCATATGCAACAGGTAGAGTTTTTCTTGATTGGTATCTTCAGATTTGGGTTTGTGGGGTTTCTTTGAACTTTTGCCTAATGCACATGCGGAACATAAATGATCCTTTTCAAACTTGAGCTTAGGGAGACCTCGTACAAGTCCATGTCTTGCAAGATGATTGATAGAACCAAAGTTCAAGTGAGATAGACGACGATGCCATAACCAAGACTTGGTTTTAGACGCCTTTGACAATAGACAAATAGGAGAGGATGCCATCATATTCCCAAGTGAGAGTGTATAAAGGTTATCCCCTCGAGATCCCGTCAGTAAATCAACACCTTCTAAATTGCGAATGAAGCATGTGTGTTGACGAAAAGCCACTTCAAGATTGGAATCACAGAATTGTCCCACAGAAAATAGATTATGCCCAAGTCCTTCAACGTAATAAACCCTTGAAATAGTAACATTCCCAATCTGATAATCTCCAAAACCCATTATCTTTGCAACTTGATCATTTCCGAATTTAACTGTACCCAAGAATTTACTGATGAAATTGGTGAGCTGAGAGCGATCTCCGGTCATGTGCTTCGAGCAACCCCCTGAATCCAAATACCATAGGACGATTTGGACAACCTGCATTCATTCAAGAAGTAGATGTAATAATTTTGTTTTTTGGTGGATCCCCTGGATTTACTGGGTTCCTGTTTGTTAGCAGACATGGTTTTAAAACCTTAGTTGCTAACAGACTCAGTATTTTTATTCTTCCTAGGTTTTCCTTGAGTATACATTTAACCACATGTTTAGGGTTTTCATAGTCTAAGAAACTATGTGGTTTCCTAAAGGCCCTTCAAAAGTATTGGTAATCCTAGTTAAAGGCACGCATTCCACAATAGTGAAGTTCCACCGGTAGGTCTCCAAATATATCCTATCTGAGTGAACACCTTTCCTGTTGGTTTCCAAATAACTTTCTTAATTTATTCTTCTTAGGTTTAGCACGAAATTTCACATCATTCATGGAATTAGAAACACACAAACTAATCAAGAAGTCATGCAATCACACGGTTAATACAGACATAATCAGAATTATCTTGTTTCTTGAGATTCTGTACAACCGTTGATCCATTAACTTTAACAGTACCATTCTTTTTATTCAAACCTAGATTTAACGTTCCTAGGGTGATCTTCTATTTTTCTTTATTTCTTCGAATTACTACTTGGTGTTTGCATAAACCTATCAATCTGTTGTATTGCCTGAAGGCAGTGATCTGCTAGCACTATAGAAATTCTACTCCTGTAGAAGGCAACACACGCTTGTTAGAAACTATGTTTGAAGTTGAGGCTGGTTTTGTGTTTTCTGTGGATGTGAGTGATTCGGCAAACCTAACTTTCTTGTCCTTTTTCCTTGGTATGGCCTCAACTAATTGAGGACCACAATTGTTGATGCTAGGGCATGATCTTACTGATGTGTGAAAGCAAATCCTGAATGACTTAGGTATACCAAAATGCAGCTCTAAAAAGAGGAACTTGAGATAATTATGAGCTTTTTACATGTTCGACATATCCCTAAGGACCAAAGCTTCCTTCCTGGGAATGCTTAATAAACGATGAAGTGAGCAGTCCTATTATTTAACAATATTGGTGTGAATTGTTCCATATTATCCTTAGACACTTTTGGATCAACAGAGTGGTCCACAGAACCTCGTTATCTTATCAACTTTATCCTTTTAAGTTCCTTAACTCATTTTTTAGGCTGCTATGACCAAACCCTTTATTCCTGAAGTTTGCATTTAAATAAAAATCTCCGCCAGACTTTGATATTTACTGCTTGATTAACCACACATTGTTCTTTGATTGAACACGTGTGGTTTTAATCGAGTCAAAAAGTTGTTTATAAGTCTGTTTCAAATGCTCATTCTCAGTAACAAGTTTTGTCACTCTATGTTCCAATTCAATGTTAAGAGTCTCAATTTCATCCATGTCCATTTTGACTGTATTCTCATCTACATTTCCATTTAAGGATTTAATTTGCTCTTTTAACTTGACAATGACTGTGTCTTTGCAGGACTGAGCTTTCAATTCACTTAATTTCAACACAACTGAGTAAACTCGGAGCATATTTGATTTAGAAAACACTGTTTCTTGTGGAAAATTTCTTGATTAAGTTGAGAATCAGCTTCCAAAGTGATGCAATGTTTTTTTCAAAATTGTAAAACACTTGCAAAGGTTTAACGAAATAATCTTTAACAACAAAATCCCTTTTCTAGACAAGCACATCTCGAGTTTTTCCGAGAACACTTTTGACATTCAGTCACAGTTTCACCACTTGCATTCACAGACAAATTCACAACAGTCTTTACAATATCCTTATCAATGGCTTGTGCCAAGAGTCGTTCATTCATTTCTTCATCAAGAGCAACTTGATCTTTCTTCTTTAATGGCACTTCAGGCTCCACCATGTTTCCTTTGCCTTTGTCTTTTACTTGTGGAAGTTGTGATTATGAAGAAGAAAATGCTTTTGTAGATGCAGATACTTGTTCTTCCTGATCATGAAATATAATTCCCTTAGCCCTTGGTCTAACAGATGTAACTATTGTAGCAGCAGTTGTAACAGGCTTGGGTTTTACAGTTTTGATTTCAATTAAAGTTTGAGCAAGAGTCAATTCATCTGGAACTTTAACATTGGCACTGGCAGTAGTAACTACTTCAGAAGTACTAATTGGAATTGACTTTGTAGTTATAGCAACACTAACTACAGGCTCTTCAACCACCTTTTCAAACTTAATTTCCTGTTCTTCCAACACACATGTATCAAACATCAGGTTGTCATCATTCATCTCTTGAGTCCCGTTTACCAAAGTTACTTTTGCATCAGCATTAAGGTCTTTAATCTTCATCCCCTGTTTGGATGCATCCTCATGAGCACCCAAACTGGCATCATTAGAGGATTCTACCCTGCAGAGGAACCAACCTTTCTTAACCTTCTTAGCCTTGAAGGTCTTGACTTCCTTCTCTTTTCCAATTTCTTGACTCTCTTCTTTAAACTAGTAATCTTCTTTGCTTGAGCAGTCTTGGCTTTCTCTAAATCAAGGACCTTCTCCTATAAGTTGGTGCACAAACTCGTCAATTCATCAAGTTGCACTCTATCCTCACCACTTGGAAGTGGATCATAGGAAGGGGTAGAGACATGTTCCTCATGAGTAGTCTCTTCAGTAGTACGCTCTATAAGCGCACTGTCCTTCCTTTGTTTCTTTCTTGATTTTTTCTTTTGAGGTTTTGAGGATGATGGTTGAGTGATAATGGGTGTGGAATGGGAATCAATAGGAGTAGCTGAATCTGCACCCATGTCTTCTGTATCTTGAACCATCATTGTGAAGAATAGTGGTGTAACTCTTCTAGAAAAACCCTTGCATGGTCTCTTCATGTTAGCAAACACCTTCTTGGTGTGGGAAGGTGTAACATAAACCCCTTTGTGCTTGGACATTCCCTCTAATTGTTTGTCCAGGAAGACTTGCACAAATCTTGGGTACATGAGAAATTTTATCCCACCATCCAAGTTATTCACCATATTGTCAAAAATGTACATAGAAAGGTTGAATTTTTGGTTTGTGTCAAGGCATATGATTGCAGATGCCATAGTGCTACTAAATTCATTCCAAGATGTAGTCTTAGCACTAAGGCATTGCAGTATGGTATGGATGAGAAATTTCCATTGGGATGAGAAATAAGCTTTATAGAATGTAAGCTTTTGAGTAAGATTTTCATACCCCATTCTTTCCAATTTTGCAAAAATGGTAGCAGTGGGTAGATAATCTGTTCCATCAGCATCATCCAACTTAAGATCACTTCTTATACTTGTCTCAGAGATGATTACCTTTTTCTTGTCTACTAGGGCTTGTATCTGTCATTCCCCATTAACTGTTTTGACCTTAGCAGACGTCCAGAACTATTCAATACAGGTAGTATAAATGGTTGGATTGACCGTTAACGCATATTAGACAGAACTTGCATTTAGAAAATCAATAATTTCCTCAAACCCATTACTTTCTTCTGGTTTTTCCAAAAATGCAACCAAATTGTGAGTTTCATCAAACTTTGTGGTTGACATTGTGATGGGTTTTGATGATTAAAGATGAAATTTAGTTAGGGTTTATGATTAGAGAGGATAACAAGGTGTAAAATCAAACGAATGAGTGATTGAAACCCTTAATCAAAGTATTTATGAACTCACCCTCGACAGCATTAACTTGAACTGGCAGCATTAAGTTAAGCCTAACAGTATTAACTAACCCAGCAGTAGGAAGTAATGCCTGGCAGCATTAACTTATGCCTAACAGTAGAAAGTGAACGCCTGGCAGCATAAACTAATACGGGCAGCAGTAAATTAAACCTAACAACATTAACTTAAGCTTAGCAGCATTAAGTTTTAAGTTGAGCATTATTAACTCTAAGACACCAGTATTAACCCTAATTTCTTTTCAAAAAGCATTTCCATCATCAATTTTGATTCTCACAAGCTCTCTTTCTATTTTTAATCTCACTATATCTCTCATTTCTTTTCCTCACCAATTCACTCTATCTGTTTTTATATCACACAACTCTCTTTCTATTTTTCAGCTCACTCTATCTCTTATTTCTTTTTCTCACTAAGTCACTCTTTCTGTTTTTATTATCAAGAATCCTTTCAGATAATTTTCTACAAAGTTCCATCAATTCCATTAGTTTCATGATGTCCCCCCCCCCTTCCAAGTATGTTAACTCTTGAGAGAGGTGGATCATTGGACTTTTTAGATGCAGCCTCAAACCTAGTTTAAACTTCTGTACCCCCCAATATGGTATCTTGGCACCTGGGACCTCTACCTGAATTAGTTCCCTAAGGAAGAGATTCATTAAGTGTTGCCATGGATTGGGTCCTATTTAAGTTACCACTATCCTGATCTGCTTCTAAGCTAAAAGCAGTACTGGCAGCCCTTTCCATTATGTCTTCCTACTCCTTATAGACAGTCTCATCTGCAACAGGGTGAATAGGTCTACTAGACTGAGATATCTCAGTGGTCCTTTTAGCTTTCCTAGGTTTTTGAGTCTTTTTGGGTTAAGATTGTGGTAGAACAGTGATTGGTTCATGATTAGATAGTGATACAGTTGTGGATGTGTGTTGGGGTTCAGTGGGATTTCCTGACCCTTCACCCACTTCTGCTTAATGATACATTCCCTTTCGTGCACTCTTAATTAACCTCCCCTTAAACAATACTTCAGAGGTTAAGTAATCTAATGCTAGAAATCAAAAAGTTAAACCTGCTAACATCAAATGCCTTTGTGAGAAGATCTGCAATATTGTGGTCTGTATGAATCTTGATTACTTGAATCAACTTCTTCTCATAAGAATCTCTGATGAAATGGTGCCTTATTTCAATGTGCTTGGTTTTAGAATGAAACACTGGATTCTTCACAATACAAATGGTGCTTTCATTATCAATGTGAATCTTGGTGTTCATGAAGTTGAACCCATAATCAAGCAATTGATTTTGGATCCATAACACCTGCCCACAACAATTAGCAGTAGCAACATACTCTGCTTCAATAGTAGAGTTGGCAACTATAGTTTGATTTTTTACATTACTATGAAATCAACCTTTTGCCAAGAAATTGACAGCCTGAGTGTCGGGACGTCACTCCCTAAAGGTGGGGAGAATGTAACAACCCGAGTTTCAGGTCAACGTCTATCCTTAGCTAAGATAGTTATTTTTAATTACGTAAATAATTATAGTCGTTATGCTATATGTGGTTGATGAGAATTTCCATTTATTGGTTGATGAGAATTTCCAAAAATTGATCTGTCCAAAACCACACACACAAACGAGTATGTGTAATTAAGAGGCAAATACAATTATAGTATAGTAGTTTACGTATTCCAAAAGATTTAAAAGAATCTCTTTTGACCAAAGCAATTCCTAAAACCTCCCGGGTCGTTTCCTCGACGAAGCGTGAATTGAAAGTCGGTTTAGTTCGTAATCGCATGATTTGAATGGTTTTAAGGATTTTGATTTGGTTTCTATAACTACTAATGAAAATGCAAATAACATGTAAAAAACAACTAAACAATAAAAGCATTTAAAGCATAAGCATGAAAAACGTAAACGGGAATTAATAAAACGCAACATTTAAGCATCTACATCAAATTTAAGCCCTACGAATGCAAATTTAATTTTTATAAATCCTAAATAACTTAAAATAATTTTCGGAAAAAGAATTATATTTTTTTGATTTTTATTTTATTTATTATGAATTAAAAACAGATTTAATCTAAATAATGCATAAATAGTAAACCTAAATATAAAAATCTGAAAAATTTATGATAAGTAGTTTGAACAAGTCTAAACCTAAGAAAAATAAAATGGCAAAATAAGTTGAATCAATTAAGCAGAAAATAAGCTATCTAAAGCTGAAAAGCTAAACTACCAAAAAGGGTTAAATGAATTAAATGCACAACCTAAAACAGAAAAGACCCAAGGGCACGTTTGGTTGAGAGTGTGTGTTAAATGAATTGAGTGTGAAGGGGGAGGTCACATGTCTTTTTACTAAACATTTTTTTTTATTTTCTTCACAAACAGCTAAAGCACACAAGTGAATAAGCTACTTTTGTGAAAATAACTTTTCTAAAACTTATTTAATAAGCCCTAAACAAGCTGCAAAATTGACAAAAGGCTTTAAATTTGGACAAATGAACTAAGTCTTTAAGCAACTAGATCAAGACACTATAAGCAATGTAAATGAGCTTAAACCTAAAAACAAATGCAACCTAAACTACAATAAGCTTAAATAAGCTGAAAACAACAAAAACCAACAAGGATAAAAGCTTAAAAAGATCTGAACACATTGACATTTAAAATAGATTAAAACAAAAACTAACTTTTCTTTTAGACAATTTAAGAGGCAATAAGCTAAGAAAATAAGTTACGTTGTAAAAACAGATGAAGAATCATGCTTAGTAAAGCCAACTAAATCATAAAAAGCAAATTCAAACAGCTTATTAAGCCAATAAGCTAAAAATACTAGCTGTGCCAAACACCCCTTTATAATTTCTAAATTCTCTTTAAAGCTAGAAAAAAAATCCTTATAAGCTCTCATTTTTCAAAAAAATTAGATTAATGCCTAAGTTTACTAAGATTAAATAAGCAAAATTAAACCATAATTAAGCACTAGAATAAGCTAAACCTAATAAGCTATTTTTAATCAAACAAAGACAGATTTACATGTTTTGAATTGAAAAACTAAACTAAGCTATATCTAAGACAATTAAGCACATAAATGACATTATAAGCATAGATAAGCAGTTATAAGCTAAATTAAGCAGTAACAAGCAATTAAGCAGAATAATAAGTAATAACAAACTAAATTGACAAAAATTACGCTAAAAGGGACAAAATGGAACTTACTTGATCCCTTGCTCTAAATAGGGATTAAAGGTACTCAAATGAGCTTAATCTACAAGCTTACCTTTTTAAATAAGCTGTACACAACCCATAAGCCCTTCCCGGGTTAGCTTATCATCCATATAAGAAGCTGAGGTATTTTAGGGAGAATTTTATTGAATAACTAAGATTAGTTAAACTTTAGAAAGCTTAACTGAGTATAAACAAGCTAGTGTAGTATAAGTAGCTTATAAGAGCTTACGAGGAGCTTATGATGCTATTTGAACCATAAATGCTTAACATAAAAAAATGAATTTAACAAGAGTTAAGATAAAAACCGAATTTTATAAAAACTAAAGCTTATTACAATACTTTGGAAAGAAATTACATGAAAATTAAAGGAGATAAGCTAAAAGCGTAAAAGCTACAAGCTAACCTATAATAAGCTACTACTAACACCTAATGCTTATACTGTGTGTGATCCTAGCTCTATTTTATAGGAGTGGGAGGAGAGGCCTCTATAGCGCATGAGATGCTCCCCTTGCTTTTGCTGTCAATCTCAGCCTTATCGCCAGCTCAATTTCATCCCAATTATCCTTTTGAGCCGTTGGATGGCTTCCATGCCTCTTTAGCCATTCACAATGCTGGGGATTGCCACCGTGGACACCTGAGTGTCAGATGGTGTTTGTACGTTAATTTGTTATCTCGCTCGAAGGACGGGGCTTTGAGATGGCGGCTACAGATGGTGGTTATTTCCTGCGTTGGTGTGAAGGTGAATATAATATCAAATAAGCGGGAAGTGAGAACTGTAATTCGAGATTGTGAGTGGTGTTGACTCTCACTCTAGACGAGGTGTTTGACCAGGGTGTTAAGGGTGTAAAAAAAATAAAGGATTAGGGCTTTGTTTTGTAGAATCTTTGAGAGTCTGGCGAGGTAATGGTATATGATAAATGGATTTGGATCTTTAACATAGTATAACGAAAGTTAAATAACTTTTAGGTTTAAGGACCATTTATGAAAGGGTTAAGGACTAACATTGTTAGTCCCTAAGGACTAACGGTGTAAACCTTTTTAGACATTTAAGGTTAAAAGGGCTAACGGGGTTATAGGCTTCTAAGAATTTAGGCTGGGTTCAAAGATAAATGTGCCTTCAGCTTTGTTCTTTTGCTCTTTGTTTCACGCTCTTTCCCAATCCACGTGCCCGGTTATTGTTGTTTTTGCTTTTGTTTTTGTCCTTTTACTGCAAATATCCATTACCTGCATATTAAACAACATAAAACAAGCATATCTTTGGCATTTTAAGTCTGTTTTTTGTCGTTTAGGGTCGTTTTATTAGGTAAAAGGTATGTGTAATTACGCACATACCAAAATCCCCTATACTAAGCTAATTGTGTCCGTGTCCTCAACACATCTTATATAAATTAACATCTGTGAGAAAAGAATGACTATCTCGAGTGATCTAATACTCCCCCATGTTATGTAGATAAGATGTGCTATCGCGCTACCGTGCGAGAGCTGAGAGATAGCGTAGAGTGAGATAGTAACGTAGAGAGGTGTGCCATGTGTGAAAAGGAGGACGATTCTTGACTTGTAATAGGACTGAATAGTGTGTCACTAGATTTTGATGAGAGTATCACTCCATATTTCCATTTTTTTATGTATTTTGCTACAGTGTAGAACTGTCCATACTTCAGTTTCAGAAATATGCATTGTAGCTTTCATTATTGGCTTTAGATAGATCGTTGGCATTTGAGGGTATGAGTCGCATGGAACAAGCAAAAAATAATTTATCGTCTTCAACTTTCACTTACTCTCATTACTAAACTTAAAAACTTGTGTCTCATGTGTCAAATCTACTGAGCTCATGTGATACTCTAGACACTAAACTTTTCATATGAATACTCTCTGCTGTGTATATGGTTTTGTCGTACGCGTTATTGCGCCTAATGTGAGTTGTACTCTCAAGAGAGGTTTATGTTGTTTGAGTCGAGAGAATTACCGAAGGCTCGTGTGTAAGATTATTGCGAGATTATGATCAAATCCAAAAAGTAAAGCTCGACAGTTAGAAAAAAGTTAGAAAAAGTAGCTTGTCTACCCTCTATCCTTGTAAATCACGCTGATGAGGTCCACATCGGGGTGACGGGGCTAAAGTGATTCTAAGCTTTTATTGATGGTTACATTAACTTTAACTTACAGAGTCATATCCTAAGGCTTTTAATAGATAAATCAAAGTGAGATTTAATTTGCACCATATACCCTAAGGCTCTTTAAGGTACAAACAAATCATTTATTAAAAGTCAATGATTCAAATAGTGTCAATGCCTGATTAGATAGTCCCTTAGGCTCTTTAAGGCTCGTTAACAATTTAATCACTTACGCCATATACCCTTAGGCTCTTTAAGGCATAAGTAATCTCATGATTAACTCTACTTACACCATATACCCGAAGGCTCTTTAAGGTGTAAGTAAAGCAATTATTCATATGATATATATAGTATGCCAAATTCCGAATCCCGATGTGTACCTATTTTATTGGCATCGTCTTCCAAGTTAGTGGAAAGTTAGGCGAGAAAGAAATTAAATTGACCAGGACAAATCTCGCAGTTATTTATTAAATACATTATTAATATACCAGGTGAAACAAACTAATGGGGAGAAAGAAGCCCCAATTAATACTTTAAGCTCTAAAAGGGATACCCAGACTATGATCCACGCTTAGTATCAATGGACTGGTTTCTTACTGCCTCGACTCTATATCAATTTTCGCGTTGTGTCCTCCTGCTTATCGCGGTATTTAATCCTAGTAGTCTTAAGAAGAGTGACAGACTGCTGCGATAGTTTCGCTTGCTATCAGAGCCTAGCGAATTAAAGATCGGCAACTTTAACAAGTCACATGAGACCATTAGCAACAATCACTTTAATTCTAATAATGCGATCCTGTTCGGCATAATGGTGATAAGCCCTATGTTCAAGACTAGCCACCAAACTCGATTTAAATATTGTTAAGGAAAAGAAGCCTAAGGTTTAAAAACCGGTCGGATCAAAATTTATTTCTTGTTCTCACCTTTGATTTGTGATAATGCACCTTAATGTTCGCATCCACTTATTCCAACATTTTATCACTCGATTTGTTCAGCTTAGTATCTATGCAGCTCTAAGAAAATTTTTTAGAATTTGCTTATTTTCACATAAGATCACATATTTGGGGAGTAGAGAAAAACGGGTTACATGAGAATAAATTAAGTATAATTCAGGATAATTGATAGATTCCCCCCGCCTCCGCACCGCATACTAGAAGACTACAATGTCCTCATGATGAGATTTCCCTTGCATACTAATTTCAATGCATAATCTTGATTAAGGGGTCTCTCGCAAATCTAAAGCCATTTTATGTAAAGGGCTAATGGAGTAAACGTTAGGTTCGAGTAGATTTAGGATATCAATTCCCAGTTGATAAGCATGCGGAAGGGATTGGACTTTTAATGTACGGTTGAAGATTCGATGTGGACGATGGACCAGAACCTATGCGAGCATACATGTCGTCTCTCGCGAAAAATGCTGGCGCAATCTTGGACAAACATCAGCAAAAGTCACTGAAAACACACAACGCAAAAGGAAGAGTGCGAGCTCTCACTACACATCACACTTATTAATAAATAGAAAAAGAAAAGATAGAAAGATAAGCATGAGTTACCTCCCACGAAGCGCTTGTTTATTAAAGAGTCACTAAGCTTGACTCGTTCCTCACGAATTCGTTGTGTCTCTATGGTGGACCAGAGTATATATGCTAGATTCACGAAAAAAATTGTAATCAGATTCTCGCATGCCAACGGCTTCTAATGAAGGAAAACTATAATCCAGTGGAAGGAGATGTACTGAGGTCAAAAATGGAGTTGCTGGTTGTTGTCGGCTGTAATTCTCTCAGAAGGAGAAGGAAAAAGGAAAAAATTCAACCGGCGGTGTAAAATAGAAAGCGATAAGACTTGGTTAAACAGTAGTTGAAAGATAAGAATATGGCGAGTCCCCATCAGGGGATAATCTCACATATGTTGGAGAAAAAAATTTCTCTAGAATCCCGGAATCAAAAACATTGACCATACTTATCAAATTGTTAGGTTCATCCTTTAAGCATTTTTGTTCATGATCGAAAAACACTTCGGGGGAGAAATTAGGGATAGTATTGTTTATAAGCAAACTCTTAATATAGATAATGTCTCCCTCCGATTCATGATAACCGTCCTCCAAATCCGTAGAAATGTCGATAACAAGAAAAGCATCGATCTCATCAATAGTTTCCATAACAACTTTGGACAACTCACCCTAATCGGACTCAATCTCAAAATGAAACGAATCATACTCGGGAAGAGAATTTTTAGCATGAGTAGTGGTACTGCCACTCCTCGTCTCTTCCGTATAATTGATAAAAGTCTCGAATTCGGGTAAGGAATTATCAGAATGAGAGAGAAAATATGGAGTGGGTTTGTCATTTAACGATTCGATCTTAGCAATAAAAAGATAGATATTCGATAATTTGGAACGAAGAATATCATCCTCCACCTCTTCTATGCTGACGAGCTCAGAATCGGAAGGTGATGCCTCAACATAATCGATGTCCTCAAAAGAATCGTCATCACTCGAAGTATAATCATAAAACATTTGGTCATCGAGACGAATATCTTCTTTTGGATCAAAATCAACTTCATGAATTCCTAGTGGAATTGGTTTGATAGGAGCGAGTTCACCGATGAACTCCTCGAGAAGAGAGTTGATCTTAGGAGAATAAACAATCGGAGTATCTAGATTAAGCAAAGATTCCATAAGAGCAGACTCGGCATCAAAGAGTTTTTTATCACAAGAAGGCACATCACACGTATTATCGAAGATACCCTCGGACTCACTTGGGATTGGGACAAGGTCCTCGACACTAGACTTTATTACTTCGTCTGATTCTGTTTCCGGAATAGTGTCAAGATGCTCGTCCCCCATACTTAGAGAGTTATCGGGCTCCTCGGTTGGTAAGTCGGGTGTGATTGCATTAGAAGAATTCTCTAAATATTCCCTATATTGAATAGTATACTCATCGTCATCATCGTCGATCATAGGAAAATTCCAATATAGAGTAAAACTTTGAGCTGCCTACTCCTCCTGCTCTTTCTGAACACCCTACTCTTCTTAAACGTATTTATTTCTATAAGTCCGAACTCTAGCTTTTCTTTCAATTATAATTAAAGCTTCTTGAGTATTCTTAGTCATCAGATTTCCACCAGCTGCAGTATTGAGAAAATCTTGATCAGATTGACTTAACCCGCTATAGAAGAACTTTATTTGGTGAAGGAGTGAAAATCCATGATGAGGACATTCCCTTAATAAATCATTGAATCTTTCCCAAGCTTCGGTAAAAGTCTCACCAAAAACTTGTTGAAAATCCGTGATTTCTCTTCTAACCGCTCTCGTTTTAGAATGAGGATAAAATTGATTCAAAATTTTTGAAACTAAATCATCCCAAGAAGTGATCGAATTAGGAGGTTCTTTATCAAGCCACGTTTCGGCTGCACCTTTAAGAGAAAACAAGAATAAGATCAACTTCACCACATCATCAGGCACTTGGTTTAGTCTTAGAGTTCGGGTTATTTGGTAAAATCTCCTGATGTGTGAATGAGGATCCTGTTCTTCAAAGCCATAAAAAGGATTGTTACTGACGAAATCAATTAATCTTGGTTTTATTTCAAATTCATCGACAAGAACGGCTGGAATGACGATGGCACTTTCAATACCTAAAATAGGTATTCGAAGTAGCTCATCCATCAAACGGAGATCGGGTATTGGACCTGCTGGCGATGGAACAAGTCCGGCAATATCGAAAGAAAAATAGAATAAGAAAGAAAAATATTTTTGGGACCGATAAATCAAAGGTGCACGGTAGCTCTTTAGAAAAACGCGCAAAGAAGCGGAGGAGTTGGTTTGCGCGAAGCTAATTAAAAAACCCTTCTCCTTTCGGGTCGAAGTTCGTAGGATCGAACCTCCTTATACTTCTCTTAAAGTTTGTTTACTAAAGGTGAGCCGATTTACAATTAACACACGGTTATTTTTAATATTAAAATAAAAGAAAATAAAAATAGAAGTGTAAAATATTTTTGTATTTTTTTGGTTTTAAAATGAAAAGAAAATATTCACAAATGAAAAACGATAACTTGACGAGGAAGGGTCTTCAAAACACTAATCTTCGAAAGGAACACGATAATCGTAACACAAATCCCCGGCAGCGGCGCTAAAAATTGATTTGTCCAAAACCACACACACAAACGAGTATGTGTAATTAATAGGCAAATACAATTATAGTATAGTAGTATACGTATTCCAAAAGATTTAAAAGAATCGCTTTTGACCAAAGCAATTCCTAAAACCTCCCGGGTCGTTTCCTCGGCGAAGCGTGAATTGAAAGTCGGTTTAGTTCGTGATCGCGTGATTTGAATGGTTTTAAAGATTTTGATTTGGTTTCTATAACTACTAATGAAAATGCAAATAACATGTAAAAACAAGTAAACAATAAAAGCATTTAAAGGATAAGCATGAAAAACGTAAACGGGAATTAATAAAACGCAACATTTAAGCATCTACATCAAATTTAAGCCCTACGAACGCAAATTTAATTTTTATAAATCCTAAATAACTTAAAATAATTTTCAGAAAAAGAATTATATTTTTTTTATTTTTATTTTATTTATTATGAATTAAAAACAGATTTAATCTAAATAATGCATAAAAAATAGTAAACCTAAATATAAAAATCTGAAAAATTTATGATAAGTAGTTTGAACAAATCTAAACCTAAGAAAAATAAAATGTCAAAATACTAGTAATCTTAAGATCAACCAAGAACAAGAGTGAGATATGGGTTGTGATGTTAGAGGAGAATTGGATGGAAAATGGATGAATGTATTAATGAAGTGAAATGGTAAAATGGAACAACCAACCCTCTCCAAGACTAGGAGAGGGTGTATATATACTACATTGGCCGGCCATGGGCTGGAGTTGGGCCACCCATGGGCCTTGGGCCGGACTAGATTACTAATCTAATCCTTATACTAACTACGAGCTAAGACTTGTTACAACTTTGGAAGTGACCGACACTTTTCGTGTTTCCAACAATCTCCCCCTAAGGGAGGTCACTCCAATTTAAAAACTTTAAACCTAGCTTACTATGCTTTATCTTTAGTCTTTAGCTCACACTCTTGACTTTCTTTTGTGAATATGTTGTAGTGATCATTGACTTCTTGGATTGAGCTTGTTCCTTGAACTTGCATTTGACATTGTGATCTTTGAGCATCTTGAGATCATCAACCAAGCACAATCTCTACGCCATCTTGTAACTTTGCCACCTTGTGGACTTGCGACTTCGTGGACCCGACATGCTCATACCATTCTTGAAAAAAGCTTTATTGTTGCATCTTTCTTGAAATTCTTTAACATTTTACATTTGACACTTCTAGAAAGATGTGTGGTATCAAAAGTAGCGGAAAGTCTTGAAAACATGTACTTGAGCCTATCATCGATGTCTTTATGTTGTCGGTCGGGTATGAAGCATGTGTTGTGCTATGGGTCTTTGTGAACCAGCTGGATGGAATCAGGAACCTCACCAATTTTATATAGCATGCATAAACAGTTAGCAATAACGTCTGTTGGGGACGAATATGGCTTTTGTCATTTTCGACCAGTTTGGGTTTGGGAGAAACCTTCGGATCCGTGAGGATCGACCTGTGATCAGATAGATTCAATTTAAGAAGAATCTTCTTGACAGGATTTCCAGCTGAAGTATTGAATCTTTCTAACACATAAGTATTAGATTCATCGTACTCAGCATGTTCTCATTATCGGAACGTCTCACCAAAGCAGACAGCACGATAAGTGTGAATCGTGAGTTACTATTCTTACACGATTGTTATAGGGAATTTGATTTGAAAAATCAATCGGTGTATCACTTACAAAAAATTGTTTTTGTGACACACCGAGAAGTGTTTATCATTTTAAAAAATTCCAATTAACCACCGTTGATCCTTTTCTGGTACAAGTTTGATTCTTATAGAATGCACCATCGTTTCTTTCCAGTTGTCACAAGTTTGATTTCATAAAGAATCGCACAAGTTACTCCATGTGCTGTTTGATGTTGGCTCAAGCTGGATTTTACCATCTTCATGTGAATGATTCACTCTTGATGTTATGGCAAAAATCACAAGGTTTAATGCGAAGGTAATCTTAAAAAAAAAAAAAAAAAATAAAAAAATTGTATCTTGTAATTCACCATTGTGTGACTTAGCAAAGTATAATTGAATGTGTCCTTATTGTGGATTTATGGATGTTCTTCTTTTGGCTCTTTAGACTCTATAGTGATCTTGATTTTAGTGATCGGAGGCTGGAGACTGAGTGCTACACCTTTTCAAATAATCAACTAACTCGGATGTGAGGAGTCAATAGAAAGTGTGTTTCTCAGTGAGTTTTGAAACAAAGTCTCTTTCTGACTTTGGTGTCGGGAGGGGTTTGTGTATAGAGTCACTGGGTCCAATGACTGTCTTCAATGTCAGACAACACCTGAGTGTTTCTGACAGCATATGTATTGACCCGGTTTCTGCCTAAGTGTATGGAGGGCTTCTTTCTTTTCACCCTTTATCCTTACATTTCTTTTTCATTCTTCAACCCCTTCAATGCTAACCGAGACTTCATAACTAACACCCTTGTTGGGTTTGGTTATAGTGTTAGCTCCATCTCAGTTGGAATTATCCCTATTCTCACTTTTTCTCCTTTTTAATCTACCCTAAGGACTTCTACATAACTAGTGGAGATCTATGGGTAGTTCCTACGGTTCTGGATGGATCATAGGATCTGAATACTACAGCCTAACCGCCTTATAATCTAAATTTAAAGTTCATGGTCGTCTTTTGGGTCTTTCTTCACGACCTTCCAAAAACATTGTAAATTTCAATCAAAGTGTTGATATAAATATCAAGATGATTTACACTTGAGAGTTTTTTCTTCATCACTAAAAGCTCCCCTTAACATGTGAATCGTAATCGTAGTACATGCTAGGTTTGGAGTGCTATTGTGTCCATTTTTTTGATCACTTATCGTCAGATCATTATGTCAAGGTTAATAAACATTTTCTCCACTTATCAAAATATTAAGTCTTGATTAGAATCAAAAGAGAAATCTTCATCTTTCTTGAAAGAGTATCATGTCACAAAGAATTTCTTGTGAGGATATTCAAAAACAGACAGAGAGAGCTAAATCCATACGCGAAAAAGCAAATCAAAAGTGTGTTCGAAAAAGAATTGCCAGAACACACAAAAATGATAAATCAAAAGGAAAATTCGAATAAAGCGTATGGCATGTGCTAGAAAAAGCAAGAACGTGCACATGAGAAACAAACTGATCAAAAATATGTTCAAAAAGAATTGCCAGAACATATAAAACAAACAGAGTAGAAACAAACAAAAATGTCAAATGGATTGTTTGTTACCTAACATCTTCATTTTATTCATTCAGTGATCATCATGGCACAACAACAACATGCAGCTGATGTTCATCCAGACAAATTGTGTCCTCCAAACAAGAGATATGATCTCATGGATACCAACAAGAAGGTTGATTTTGAACAAGTGCAATGTCCACCAGAAAGCAAAATTCTGATGAATATCATCAAGGATCATCCGCAGCATTGCAGCTTCCTCATCAGTACCTTGGATGTATATGGCACAATTCTGGCATACGTTGAAAGAAGACGGATCAAAGTATAGGCTCACGTTTATGCTTGACAAGAAAATGCTTTCTCTTACACTGGATGACTTCAGAACAATCTTTCACCTACCACAAGCAAATGACAACAATCATGACAGTTTCGTGCCACCACCATCATTTTTAGACATGGTTCCATTTTACAAAAATGAATTGGGATTTACATTGGAGCTGAAGACATCATCAAGCTTTAAGACAACTAGTCTTCTGCAGCTATGGCAAACGTTGTGCAAGATATTTTTCAAATGCTTGACAACACGCGTAACTAGATGGGATCAACCACCGTTGCCGATAATGCAAATGATGTATTGCGAGCAATTGAAGGTCTACGAAAACTATGATCCGGTGGTCTTGGTGAGTCAAACCACATGGTAGCCATTTTTGTGAGAGAGACTAGAGAGATGGAAGATGAACTTGTGTTATTAGATGGAAAATGGATGAAGGATACAAATGACTTGACAATGCCAAATGACTCAACCCCTATTCAAGACGTGCTCGAGGTTGTTATCACAATCTTCAGATGATGATATTATGAAGAAAATCTTCAATTTAGGAAGAAGAACTAAGAACACGGTTTGATGCGTGATACCATCATAGAAGATTACAGATGAGAGGAAGCTTTACGGGCATTATAAGATGTATGCAGTGGTGTTTTGGGTAGATGTTCCTCTGACTCAGTCACAGGCCGACTGAGTCTTCCCACGTAACGCATAGGACACTAGCGCCCCTAGGTCACCAACCTGCTAAGGAGACAGCTGAGTCAAGTGTTTCCAAAATCGATCAACTGTGATTCCATTTTCGTAATTACGTCAAGGCTAATCAGCACGGACTAACACCACAAAATTCAGTGCATTAGCAGGAAAGCTGATGAGATGATTTACAAGACTGATTCAAGTATGTCTTGCTGAGCAACAAGAGTCGGAAGAACAAGAAGCAAGCGAAAATGGTGGGCACTGGCATTCGAGCACTTGGAATGCTGAGGAGATTGAGAAGCGTGTGAAGATCCTGAGAATGTTTGATGTAGTTCAACCTAGCATGATGAACATCTATTCACGGCACTAGGTTTAGAGCCCAGGTGTGATAAGGGAATTTCGGAGGTGGAGATTGTTAGGGAAAAAGGACGGCAGGTAGAGACATAAAGGAACGGAAGGTGAACCAGATAAAGATACTCAAATGGGTATATGTTAACCAATAGTGTTACACCTTGTAAATGTTGATGAGGAAGAAGATGTAAAAGACATCCTGATGAAGTGTTTGATTAAGGAGAAGGGTTGAAAGGAAGAAGTTGAGGTGACTAGGGATTTTACCAATTCCCTCCCACCAACTAGATTAACTAGGAATCTCTTACTCTCGTATCTTCGGATACCGAGGAACTCTCGATGGAATTGACGGTATTACTTCATCTAACCGTAATCAGGTTCACAGAAACAAAGTTAAACAAAAAACCAATCGTTTCTATCATGATTCAAGCAAAACCCAATCGATTCAAAAGATACAAGAGTTTTCTTTCATGAAGTTCAGGGACGATATGATTACTTTTTTGCACAATCCAGAAAAGTTAATGCTCGGCATCAAGTGATTCAACTTGTTTGATATCTTTATGATATCGTGATGGAAAAGCTACCCTCGTTGGTGAAAGAGAAGTAACAGAGCAAGTTAAGAAAGGAAGTTCTGCGCAAGTTCGAGATTAAGTTCTTGTGTTTATCTTGCAGGAAGGGTTTTTCTTGGAAAGGAAAAAGAACCTAAGAAGAGAAATGGAAAGATTAATCTCCAAAGCTATCATGCAAGGATCGTGGGGCGTATGCAGGCACATATATCATCACAGATTCAAAATGTAATTGACAATGCTATTCCTTCTTTAGTTGATGCATCTGTACGCAGTTATATGTCGGAGTTCATATCTTCATGTTCATCAGCACAAGTTCAATTACCTCTGTTCAGATACTACCAACATCAATTTGTACCCTTGCTATGAAGGCTGATTCCTCTGTTTTACAACAACAAGGACATAGCAATTGGTTGCTCTCCAGATGAAGTTTGAGAGACTCAGGTACATAATGCTTGTATATATTCTCCGTACGCCTTAAGAGATCAGGGACGATCCTTAATGATGATGACTATCCTGAGGGGTGTGAAGGCGAGAATAGTACAAAAGGCGAAGACATCGGAGTATGAAGCATATGTATCTGGAGAGTCATCGTCTGGACAAGTTAATGTAGAGGAACCAGGTCCTTCTACTTCAGGTAATCAAGAACAAGATGATGAATTTGATTTCTAGACTGATTCTTATTGTAGAATACTAGTAATCTAATGAATCAACCAAGAACAAGAAGTGAGATGTGGGTTGGATTGTTAGAGAAACTTGGATGGAATGGATGATATGTGTATTATGGAATGTATGGAATGAAATAACAAAATGAACAACCAACAAATGAAACAACCAACCCTCTCCAAGACTAGGAGAGGGTGTATAAATACTACTATGGCGGCCCAGGGGCTGGAGTTCGGGACCTCCCATGGGCCTTGGGCCGGACTAGATTATCTAAATCTATTCTTTATACTAAACACGAGATAGACTTGTTACAACTTTAGATGTGACCGAACTTTTCGTGTTTCCAACAATCTCCCCCTAAGGAGGTCACTCCAATTTACAAACTTTAAACCTAGATTCTATGCTTTATCCTTGTTTTCAAGCTCGTACTCTTGTCTTTGTCTTTCTCTTGTGAATATGTTGTAGTGATCATTGACTTCTTGGATTGAGCTTGTTCCTTGAACTTGTATTTGACATAGTGATCTTGAGCCTTTTGAGATCATCAACCAAGCACAATCTCTACGCCATCTTGCAACTTTGCCACCTTGTGGACTTGCGTACTCTGGGAACCGACATGTCATACATTCTTGGGAAAGCTTTAATGGTGCATCTTTCTTGAAATTCTTTAAACTTTAACACTTTGTCATTCTAGGAAAGATGTGTGGTATCAGAGTAGTGGAAAGTCTTGAAACATGTTAATTGAGCTTTCATGATGATTTATGTTTGTCGGTCGGGTATGAGCATGTGGTTATGGATCTTGTGAGCCAGCTGGAATCAGGAACCTCCACCACCATTTTTCATAGCCTGCATAAAACAGTTAGCAATAAAGCAGGGGGACGAATATGGCTTTGTCATTCGTCCAGGTTCGGTTGGAGTAACCTTCGAATCCGTGAGGATCGACCTGTGATCAGATAGATTCAATTTGAGAAGAATCTTCTTGACAGGATTTCCAGCTGAAGTATTGAATCTTTCTAACACATAAGTATTAGATTCTTCGTACTCAGCATGTTCTCATTATCGGAACGTCTCAAAGCAGACAGCACGATAAGAGTGAACCAGTGAGTTACTATCTCACCGATTGATATAGAAAATTGATTTGAAAATCAATCGGTGTATCACTTACAAAATTGTTTTTGTGACACACCGAGAGTGTTTATCATTTCAAAAATTCATTAACAACCGTTGATCCATTTCCTGGAACAAGTTTGATTCTTATAGAATCGCACCATCGTTTCTTTCCAGTTGTCACAAGTTTGATTCATAAAGAATCGCACAAGTTACCTACCATGAGCTTGTTTGATATTGACTCAAGCAGGATTTCCATCTTCATTGTGAATAAATTCACTCTGATGTTCTGGCAAAATCACAAGGATAATGCGAAGGACTCTTAAATGTATCTTGTAATTCACATTGTGTGACTTAGCAAGAAGAATTTGGCAAGTGTCCTAATGAGATTTATGGATGATCTCTTTTGGCTCTAGACTCAATAGTGCACTTTTATTTTAGTGATCGGAGGCTGGAGCTGAGTGCCACCTTTTCAATATCAACTAACTCGGAGTGAGAAAGTCAATAGAAATGAGTGTATCTCCGTGAGTTTTGAAACAAAGTCTTTCTGACTTTGAGTAGCTGGGAGGGGTTGTGCATAGCGTCACTGGGTCCATGACTGTCTTCAATGTCAGACAACACTGAGTGTTTCTAACAGCATATGTATTGACCCGGTTTCTGCCTAAGTGTATGGAGGGCTTCTTTATTTTCACCCTTTATCCTTACTTTTCTTTTTCATTCTTCAACCCCTTCAATGCTTACCGAGACTTCATGACTAACACCTTGTTGGGTTTGTTCCAGTGTTAGCTCCATCTCAGTCGGCATTATTCCCTTTTCTCACTTTTTCTCCTTTTATCATACCTAAGGACTTCTACACTAACTAGTGGATATCCCTGGGTAGATCCCTCCGGTTCTGGCTGGATCATGGGATCTGAAAACCTAAGCCTACCGATTGATAACTTCAAGATTTTAAGACTTGGTCAGTATTTTGGTGTATTTCATCACAAGCTTCCAATACATGAAAATTTCTCAATCAAAGTTGTTTTGAATATATATATCAAAACATTTACCAACTTGAGTGTTTTTATCATCACTAAAAAGCTCCCCTTAAAACAAGTGATTCGTTATCGTTAGTACTGCTAGGTATGGAGTGCATTGAGCCCATTTTATTTGATCATTTCTGTCAATATCCATTAAGTCCAGGTTAATCACATTTTCCCTTATCCCAAAATGTTAATCCTTGATATTTTGGATATCAATTGATTAACGTTCGGAGACAAAATTGCGATGTGATCGCAGATTGGGACATTTAATGCTCCCCTCAAATTTTGTGGGTTTTTATAAGATGATGACGAGTACAATTTATTGAAAATTTGAATTTACTGGAAATTCTTGAAAAATTTGTACTCGAGCTCCATCTATAATTCACCCAATAGTTCTACACTAGTAAGTAATATTTCACAAGATAAGTGTAATTTACGAGGTTAGACCTCCTTTTTAAGATGAGAACAACATATGTTTAAATCATATGGTCATTTGTTGAAGCCGCTAGGTCACCCCCGCTAGAATATGGTCGTCCACGACAAATTCTCCAAAACCTCATTATCCTCCTTTGTCTCTTAGCCTCTTGTCAATCGCCTGGGATCATGGCTCTCTGCGTTTTGCCTTGTCACGTTGGCTCCAAAAGGTCTCTAGCAAGGTACTCCATCTTTATTCCCTTGTTGGCGATCAATTAAGCAAACAGGTCCGAACGTCAACTAGAGTACCATCGCTGAACTTGTGGTGTTCGGCATATGCGCATCAATCGTTTCTTTCTTGTTTATTCTCGTAGATGAATCCTCTTGGGTCGGGTTGGAGTGTAAGCGTCTTGTCTCTAGATTTTGATCTGTGTGCGGGCGTGGTGAGATTAAGTTCTTCTGATAACTTTCAACACCCAGTGAAGATCTTCACACTTGTCGCTGGATGAAACTCTTCGTGTAAACAAGTCGTTAAGGAGACATTAAATTGCAATACGTTTTCAAGCTTAGATTAGTCACTTATCCTTGCACAAGAAGAAGCCAGCATATCTTAAATGTCTTGGATCCATAGTCTGTGGAAAGTCGCCTTCTTGAACTTGTAGGAGATCATCATCCCTTCGTACTGGTATCAGTCAAGATGCTTATAATCATGCCATTCGACAATTTCAACCTTCGTGACAGCAATTATCCGTCTTTTTGAATAGACATCTCGAGCTGATTCCCTTGAAGTTGCAAATGCATAGAACTGTCGTCGCTTTTTGCCCCAATGCGAGATTCCCCATAGGGCAGATCGTGTAATTGTACTATCGTTTGACTCACATTGAGTTAGTGCACCAAGTTTCTATCCATTTTGTTATGTCGTAATCGGCAGCCTTTTAGTCTTCGTTACTGACGTAGATACTACTTTCGGCTTGACACCCACCACGTAGATATTACAGGTCGTTATTGATGAATATGATGAAATGCGTATTACACGCGACCTTGAGGATTTTGGAACTAACGGTAGTGGCTGTCGCAGATCATGCGGATATTACGACCTCAGGGTTGATCCAGTCTAATTTCTCGGTTGTGGCTTTGTAGACCTCCTCACAAAAATATTCCAATTCAGTCAAACTCTTGCAAGTGCCTTTCATCAACTCAAATGTTGGACCTGCTAGCAATTCAGGCGTTAGAGTTTGAACGTTTAGCCGATTCATCACAAAAGCGGAGAAGTCAAATGTAGAGTCGGTTAGTTCATCGAACGACTCTCGAGGGTTTGGGGTCTCTCGCTCTGTGCAGACTGCTTGCCAAGGTTTGGACATTTTAATGAGCGGCAGGAAGGAACAGACGTTATTTCATGCATGGTTCAGGAGAATGGTAGTCTGTGTAGGTTTTTGATACAGTCAGAAGATGTTGGACCTCTTCTTCTGCTTGTTCCTCCTGGACACCTGTGTCAAACTCCTGGTTGCAGGTTCTTTAAAGACATCTGTAGAGTGCATAGCATCTCCTACTGGAGCGGATTGGCTAGCAGATTTCGTGTGAGTTTAGATTCCCCCCTTGAACTGGTAGTCTTTCCTGCTGTCCTGGTTGTCGTTTCACTTGGAGCACTGGTAGAGGCAGGTTCCTTTCCTGACCTTCTTCTCTTGGACCCCCGGTCTGTTCCAGCGGAGGGTTCTTGATCATCATCTGCACCATCTCTTGGTCTTTTGATTGTGACCTTATCGCCATATGTATCTAACAAGATCTTGTCGGCTTCATAAGAATCAACTAATGACCTGTGAAATGCTGCCTTTGTATTATTCTATTGTTGATAGAGTTGTGTAGCTTCCATATTGTCAATTAGGTAGCTTTTTCAGCTCTAGTTCGGACAGATTTTGAGCTCCTGCATGAGAAGTGTTGGCTTCTTTGTGGAATCGCACCGAGCTTCTAGACTCGAGTTGATCGGTTACTAACTTCTCGATTTTTGGAATAACTTTGGAGACTTCCTTTTTGACTTGGTCTTTGATGATTTTCTTCATTCCTTCATCAATCGAGTCAAGGAATTTCTGATTTGCAGAAGTAGACTCTTCTCGAATTCTGTCATACTTCAATTGGACTGCAACGTCCACTGCTTCCTGCATCTTATTTGCTAGATATTGATCAACCATGTGCCCGGATATGGAGGAGAGCGCCTCTGCCTATTGATTGGTTTGCCTTGGATGAATTTGAGAAGTTTTCTTCTTAATGCTTTCAGTCTATGATCAAAGCAAAACAACGAGGCAATGTTGGGAAGATTTTCTAGCTAAGGTTGCTTGTAGTGTTTGTCGGGTCATAATTGGTAGTTGGTGTGGTTTGAATGACGATAGGGATGCGGTTTTGGAGGGCGAGTGAAGATGGCTCCACGATGGCTGTTACATAGTATCAGTGAGAGAGTGGTTTAGTATGTTGTCGAATAATTATTCATCAACACCTAGTAATCTTTTTTGGGGGTTTTCAGCATGTTTGGATACGAATCCAGTGGATTACAGACGAACTTGTTCGTTTTGTTGGACCATCTGATTAACCAGAGTTAGGGTACATTATGTGTTGTCTTCAACATCTGTCATTATTTATCTTTACAATCAAGATCGGTATTGTATCATTTGACTGCCTTGTGCAGTGATCCTTTGCATCTGTAGCATCTTCACTGACTTTGCCCTCACCTTCGCTCCTTCAACGTTCATTGTCACTATCACTATCTGATGATGAAATACTAGGGATATAATCTTCATCAGTATCCTTTTCCTGTATTATTTCATCCTCATGAGTCGTGAGCTTAGGATGTATAAAATCATCACCATCATTATTCTGATCAGTCATTTCTTCACTCATTCTTCATCTTAGTTTATGCTATCATCGTCACGGAGCATCATCTCTTCTTGATCATTCTCTTCATGTTTGTTCATCATCAATATTCTACTTCCTGGGTAATTCTCTATGAACTTCATGTTTTCTGCATACATCATCATCTTGATTTGCTCTCATCTAGATCATGTCGCGTGACTTCCAAGATATAATCATCATCTGAATCATAAGTCAGGAGCATTCGGGAACCCCTGGTGTATCACCAGTTCCATAATCTGCTCTAGGAACCCACTAGCATGAGAGCTATGGAGTTTTTGACGGTTCTTTTGATGATATTTTAAGTTGTTCAGCTCTGTCAATTCTCTGATATATTCTCAGCTCTGAAGTCTTTTGTTTTCTGTTCCTGAACTTTGTTTCTGGGGGTAGGGAAAGCTTCAGTTTGGGATAGCATCTGTAATATGCTTCTCTTCTTGGCTTCCTTTTTTCTTAGGAGGAATTGTTCTTGAAGCCATAGCATAATTCTCTTGTTAAGATTCGGAGGGAGTTGCGGATGTCCTCGTTGGTTAATGCCACTGGCAAGATAGCCCCGTACAACTGAGTGGCTTCATTCCTTGATATAACATTGATTGTAGTGAACATTGGGTCATCTCTGGCATAGTGCCAATTGACCTTGTTTCTTCTAGGAATTGAAGGATCTTTTTCCATGACATAGTTGACGACTAACTTGGTGAACCGAGGATAGTACATCGCACTGCCCTTCTTCGTATTTTTGTTCTCAATCTTGAAAATGAAGTCCTCCCACAGAAGATATGCATAATCAACGTTCTTCTTATTGTACATACCCCACAAGATTTGAGCTTGAGAAAGACGAAGACTGTCATATGATGGAGTTCCGCTGAGACATTTGTTGATTACAGCAGCAAATGATCTCCAGGGTTGATGCAGTTTATTGACATTAACGTCAGTGATCTTCCTTATATCTCCAGAATGACCAAGACTAGCTAGAAAGATGAGGATCTCCTTCTCAAGAGGTGGGTCTACAAACTTCTTATTACCGACTTTAGGGCAAATTTGAAGAATGTCCCTGAATTGCTCAAGACCGATGATGTGCTTCTTGTTATTCATCTTAAATCGGACAGATCGATTATGAACATAAGCAGAAGCCCAGAATTCCTGCATATAGATCTCAGGAGCATCTGCAGTGACTTGGAATGCCTTGTAGAAAGGAGTGAGCTTTAACACATCGTAGACCACTTGAAGGGTTGCTTCCTTTGATGTGACATCCGAACTTAAGCGAAGATTACATTTTCCAATCTTAAGTCGGTCAGCAGGAGCCACCAATGCATCATCCAAAGCAATCTGATCCGCTATTGAGAGTGCCATGAGTCTGTTTAAGAAAGAGTGAGTGCAGTTTATAAGAAAAACACAATCATTCATTCATGAGAACCTTTATGACTTTTAGCACTTTTGAAGATCAATCTACTTAGATAGACGAATAGCGTGTAAGACAAAGGCACCTATCCTAACAATTAAGTCGAATGTAGTTAACCTTGGTTTTGTCAAGCTTTTACTGTCTATTTGAAACTAAGAGATTTGTTGAATTTAATCTTAGTTAGAAAAAATTTGATCTTAAGTGTGTTATGTCAAAAAATTGGTTAAGTGTTGATAACTTTACTCGTTCGGTCCTCAAAGAATAACACTCGTTCGGTCCAAAAAAGAAACAACTAGATCGAGTTGCACTGAAATTACACTTGTTCGGTCCATGCACACAAGCACTCGTTCGGTCCTTAGAACATGTGCTCGTTCGATCCTCACAAACATGTGCTCGTTCGATCCTCTCATTTAGACACTCGTTCGGTCTAGTCAAATAATCACTCGTTCGGTCCTTTCAAGGAATTACTCGTTCGATCCTCACATGATTCACTCGTTCGGTCCACACTAAAACTTCACTCGTTCGGTCCTCAATACATAGCACTCGTTCGATCCACACTATACTTCACTCGTTCGGTCCACACTAAACTTCACTCGTTCGGTCCACAATAGACTTCACTCGATCGGTCCACAATGGACTTCACTCGTTCGATTTGACTTAGCTTGTTTTTGGGAGGTGCGATTTTGAAGAGTGTGCGTGTGTGTGTTTGAGTTTGTGTGCGTGAATAACAGTGAAACCAAACTGGTTGTGGACCTTCTTGTTTATCTATTCATCTTTTAGCACTTATGGTCCTTCTTGTTTAGATTTCATATAAGTTTTGCACTTAAGTTTTGTAAGGTGAAATCACGTTAAACTATTTGGCACTTTTGGTCCCTAAAGTTTTATACTCGTACACCTATAGACTTAAATTGGCAACCTATACTTAAAAAGCATAAACAAGTAATACATAAGGCACAGGTCAAGCTTAAACTTAATTGACTATCTATCAGGAGATGTTACGTTATCGTTTGAAAAAATATTTTTCCCTTTTGACAGCTCATTTGATCATGACAAAGAAATTTGACATTCTCTCCCCCTCAAACAATGACCCGTTTTCTATGTTGGGGATAGGGGATGGGTAGGATGAGTGCATAATGAGGGAGGGGTTGAAGTGGGGTAGAGGATGTGGTGTATAGGGGGGTATAGGTCAAATTATTTGGGTATTGTGTATGGAACGTTAATAAGGAGATATTGAGCAGAAGGTGGATTACTTGGTCTGAGGGTGAATGTGTAGGGATGGGAGTGGAGGTCTGGTAATGTGGCAGTGTTGAAGTGATTTAGAGGTTTTTGTGCAGTTAGCTCATCTTGTTAACGCTAGAATAGTAGTACATTGAACTAGCTTTTTGTGAGTCGAAATCGTTTTATTCACTGGTGTAACAGAGAGTTTCCTGAGTACAGACCATGAGGGAGTTCATGGTTGGAAGTGTTGGGGTACACACACATCTTTACATGGCTTGAGTATGTGTGGAGGGGTGGTTGGGTGGACATAAAAATCTTTCTTCAATGGAAGATGTCAGACACATTTTTGAGCTAGGTATCTAATAGATTGGGGGGGGTACTTGACTATTTGAAAAAAGTAGTTACACAGGGAAGTTTGGGTGAGAGTGAGTAGAAGGCATAGTACACAGTGTGAGCGTATAGGAAGGGAGGAGTGAGTTTTATAGATTCTATCTCTGTGGTGGAAGGGATGGGGAGAACAGGAGAGTACATAAGTAAGATTGTGATGGGTATTGACATATATTAACATCAGAGTGTAAGGGGTTGTTTATGATAGTTTGGTTATAGTTGATGAACAGTGATCGTTTGTTTACACGTAGGGGTTGTGATTGGTTTAGCGATAAACAGGTGACTGAGTATTACACTTTCTATTACGAGTTGGTGGGTAGTGGGGGGTGTGTTTTGTTTTTTTTTTGGGGTTGGAGGAGTTATTCTTTGGATCTTAGATTGTTATTAGTTGTTTTTAGTTTTGGTGGAAGGAAGTGGGTGGGATGTGTTTGTTTATAGGTGTCTGGTGGGGGAGTTGTTGTGTGTGGGATCAAATGTTTAAAGGATGGGTGGAGGGGTGGTTGTGTGGTGTTGGTATTATAAATTTGGAGGATGATTAGACAAGTTTTGATAGTGTTGTTGTTGTTTAGATGTAGAGAAATTTTTGGTGAGAGGGGATTTGAAGAGGAGAGTTAGTTAGTTTTGAGGTGAATGGTTGGAAGTTGTTAGAGTAATGGTAGTTTGTGTATTGTAATGTGGGTTTATGTGAAGTTAAATGTTGTGTATTTGGTTTCGTATAGTTAGTTGGTTGTTGTTAAATGGAAATAGAAGGTATGATAAATGATGGTTCTAGTATTTTAATGAAGTGGTCTGAAGGTTAGTAGTAGATTTTAATTGTGGATAGTAATGTAATTAATTGGTGTTTGGTTGGTGTGAGATTGTGGAAGTTATTAAGTTAAAGGTTTAGGAGACTGGAATTTGAACTAATGTTAATTTTCTATGTTTTAGATATATTCTTCAATCTTAGAACCTTGAGGAATTAAAATAGAGAAACTTTGCCAGGCAAACATCCAAGTATCTATGCGGAGTTCTTGAACTTGTCAATACTTAAAAATGTTTCTGCACATTTATCAAGACTGATTTCATAGACAGAAAGCTCGCATCACATGATTAATTCATATAAAATGAACGCAATTCAAGCAACCGGATATATTGTGAAGGTACTTTGACAACCCCTTCATGTTGAGAAACTCTGAACACATCAAAACAGTCTGCAACAGTGAAGAGACCTTCAGGAAAATCTTTGAAAAAAATACATAGCGAACACTACAATAGGACTATTGGAAACTAATCATGCATCACCAAATGAGAACAAGACTTTTGTCGATATCCTTTAAACAAAGTCATGTTATTCAACTTTTACTAAGGCTGAGCTAATCCTTTGGTGGAATCTTGACATTCACCACCCGGACATGAAATTAATAACCATGTCCAACGCTCATCAGACACTCATAATCATTGGTGAATTGCGTGAACACCCGAATGATTTATGGCGGACAAATCATCACAAATAAATACCCCTAAAACGATTTATTATAATTCCTGTTAACCACACATCCATTTGTCTTAAACATAGGACTTAAAGGATCAATCCTTGGGACCTCCAAATAGGGTTCATACCACTCATTGAATGTCGATTGCAAACCTATCTCAACTAATTGGTACTACACATTCAAAACCACACGTATTGGTCCTTAAGTTGAATTGACACCCTAGTGGTTTTAAAGCAAAACCATTTATAGACTATATCAAATTCAATCCAGCCCCTAAAAGACATGGGAATGTTGAAATCCATAGTACAATCCTAAATCTAGCCTGAGGAGGCAATTGTTGTAATAAATTCGAGCAACCGATCATCAACTCTCAGACCAAGAGTGTAAGCAATAGGATGAGAGTTTAAACGAAGACACCCTATAATTTAGAGAGCAAACATATTAAAGCTAATCAACGTATTATTGAGAAAGCTCACATACCAGAAGTCATAAATTAACATACTTTCTAAATAAGAAAAATCTCCCAGGCCTTAATATAAAAAAAATATCAGCTATTTAACTACAAACAAAGTTATTGTGAATATTAACATCAAAATATATTAATATAATAAAATCACATAAACAACACACTCCAAAAAGCAAACCCTACATAGGGATGAATCCAACTCTTTCCTTCTTCAGTACTGTCTAGACATGCGGATGAGGATTTGACGTACCACTCTTGTTTGAGCTCTTGGTCAGGTGATAAGACCCAAGACCACAAAACCCTGGAAAATGGATTTACTTTATAAGACCATGTAGTGTACATGCCTAAAAACACAAAAACAACATTTTGCACACCAAAGACATCAAAAAACTTATTTAAACATATTACCAAAAACTTGTCAGTTGCCAAAATCCTTTTAAAAAACAACACATACACGTGTTACTAAAACCAAAATGAATACCATTGAAAGACAAAATACAGACAAATCTCATACATGCACATGTTCATCTAGCGCATATAATATACAAAACACAAGAGCGACATTGCGGTAAATACTATTCAGACTCACACGCTCCACCAGACCAACATGCAAACAGCGCAACTAACTTAGCATTACACAACGTACAGACAGTCTATACATAAAAGACGTTCACTGGAGTAGTACAGTAGTAACAGAGTACCACACAACATACAAGATGAAAACTAGCGGCAAACACAGGGCTCGTATACATTACGTGCGACGACAAGGACATACGAATTGTGGTCAGTGCGAAGGTAGGCGAAGGTAGTTCTGCTAGAATTAACACTTATCATCAATCCATCTTCATAGGGAGTGAGTCTCACTGGCGAATTAGCACAAAGTGACGCGAGACTCGTTCACGCAGACCTAACAATCTACACACGATCACTCAACTACTGACTATATCAATCACTTATTCTTTCTTTTCTTTTTGCCTTCTATCTGAATAACATAGCAACCATCATAATTAGCGGCTTATATACTCCCCGCTACACCCTTCACTATACCATTATCTATATCTATCTCTATTCGAAGTACATTCTTTACATCATCCTACATAGAGTACGCGCATTCATGTCGACAGCGTAGTGACACGAACGAAATAACATGGTAGACAACATATACTGAACTACTTTACTAGGACTATTGAGCGATTATACTTTCTATCTACTCTACACATTCTTCCGAGTAATTACATACTACAACGAATCACCAATACGTTACAACACATCTATTGCTAAACACAAAAACAGTTTTCCAAGAACGGATACATAGGAGAACTTCAGCAACACGTTGATAGACAACATAAATATGATCTCATGTTATACACAACTAATTTTATACTTACGCATAGCGCGATATATCGCGAGTGTTAGGAGCTTAGGATTATTCTTGACGGATACAATATTGGTATTATACAGGGAGCGACAACTGCCACTTACTAACTTCAAATAATCCTAGATAAAAATAAATCCAAAACTCCAACCTAAAAATCATATAGAACGACAAGACACCGTAGTGACTCTACACAAGTACTTGGAGCTATCTGAGAAATGGGTTGTTACAGGTCTCCTAGCAACTGACACAATACGAAGTAGAGACATGGCACAGGCGGAGGAGTAAGAAGTTACTCACGTATTGTTACAATTCGGATGTTTCCACATGCATTGAACAATTTTACAGGTTTCAAACATGGTTAATCCTAATGCATCTTGTCAAAAAAATCCTAATAAATACTTACTATATACCGCATCCCGGTTGCATCTCTATAACCAAGTTCTAGATTTAAATACACTGATGAGACTCGCTTTAACCATTTTATTCGCGTCAAACAAAAAGCTCATAATCAATTTTACTAACAACCTGAGTGCGACTATTTCCAGAAAGAGAGTCGAACAAGTTGAGCAATGCACACTACTGGATCGTATACTGAACGCAGAACTATACTAGAACCGATTAGCTATTGTGCCACAACAAGGATGTCAAACGCATTCAAACTTTCGGAACACTGTAGAGAGAAACGAGTCAAAGAAGAGTCTAGTCACTTGCGGTTCAACGCGAATTGATGGAGAGCGCAATAACCATGTCTATAGAGTACCACCCCCTATACCCATTTCAAAAACGCACAATCTAACACGGCGAACCTCATATTTTTTTTATGAGATATGAGAGAGAAATCAACTATACGATAGAAAGGTGTTTAACTCGACAGACTCTTATTATCATGAAAAATAGAAAAATATGAGTCAGCTTACTCGGGTGACACAGATATAACATCAATACTGGGACAATACTAACTGTAGTGATTTTCGTTGGGTAGCGCTTTTTTTATTCTTTACAGATCTTATGATATATCTATACTTCTACAATAGTGTCTGACATCACATTACTCAGTTACTGATATATGTCATTACATAATTCTGGTATAATCTCTTACACTACATTACAGCATTTGGTACATTATCTTGGGTTGTATTGGGGGTCATTTGAGAGATGTTGACTTTATCATACAAAAATAGTAATTATCGGTTCTCATGGGGAGTTACATGTCTTGGGCGACAACAATTGATCTGTGAACGGAGTGTGTACTGTTGTACAACTGGTTCTTAGAGTGATCAGTCAGTGGGTCTAAACATCTGGGAGTCTTCTTTACATAAGTGTGTCACACATCTCTGGTAGGGCTAATTATACATAGGAGGCGGTCGAGATTTGTTGGGAGATTGTTTCACATGGGAGTGTATAAGACACAGAGAGAAGAGGGTATACAGAGTATTTTTTTTTGTGTTTAATTGAAAATAAGTTTTGGGTTGATTGGGTGAATTAGTTAAGAGTTGTATTTTTTTGTGGGTTGAGTTTTTTGATTTTTTTGTTTGTGGTGGTTTTTTTGTTTGTTGGGTGATGTTTTTTTTTTTATTTTTTTAGTTTGATTTGTTTTTTTTTTGGTTTAGTTTTAGTTTTTTTAGGTTTTTTTTTATTTTTTTAATTTTTTAGTTGGTATTTAATATTTTTTTTTGTGATTTATATTTTATGATTTTGTTTGATTTTTGGAAAGTAATTTAGGTTGAATTTAAAGATGTTTTTTGATTTTTTGAATATTATACTTTAATATTTTGGAAATTGGAGTATTTTATAGATTTTGAAATGGGAGATTGTGTTAGTGTTGGGTGTTAAAGGGGGTATGTATGGATTGGTCCCGGGTTCGGTCTTGCTCACCAGGGCCAATTGGTCTTTCCCACCTTTTTTTTTCCGAAAACTCAAAGAAGCAAAGTTGTTAAGCACGTGGTCTAAACAACTTTGTCTTCTACAAACTTTTTCTGAAAAGCCCTTAATAAGGGCTGTAAAATAAGCTTAAAAAGTTGCAAATTGCTAAAGTGCTTAAAACTAGAAAAAAACTAAGTCTTTTGAGACATTTGGGGTCAAAATTAAGCTAAGACTTTGGACAATATAAGGCAAAGGGAGTACTAAAACAAAAACTTAAATAAGCTGAAAAGTTACAAGCTATAAATAAGCTTAACTGCTTTATTTTTGACAGAAATACTAAAACCTAAGCTAAATGTCTTAAAAAGCTAAAGTAGTGAACAAATAAGCTAGAAAAGAGTATATAAGTAACAACTATTTATACTAACCTAAAAATCCTTATTAAATGTAAAAAGGAGCTATAAAATACCCTGACTACTGCCCCCCCCCCCCCTAAGTATAAATAAGCACCCCTACACCTAAAGACAACTGAACTAAACTTGCCAAAAGCAAGAGTTTGGGCTTAAAAATAAAGCACACCAACAGCTTTCCCTAAGCTGAAAGTCAAGAGGTTTATACAAGAGCTTATTGGTTCTTGAACAAAGCCCAATAAGATGGGCTTAAAATGCCTCTTAATAATTGGCTGAGAAAATAAGCCTAAAGTCTCCCCTTTGTTTGCACCAGGGAGCTTTAAGGCAAAATCTCAAGGCTTATATTGACAGCTTATATTTAAGCTGTCAAAATAAGCTCTAAACACACAAATAAGCAAAACAGATTGTAGTGGCTCTAGCTAAACAGCTTGTATGCACAAATATTTGAGCTTTTAAAAAAATCAATTTACCTTAGCTTAATTTTTGATAAGAAAAAGGTCCTTTGGGTTTTATTAAAAACTGTGACTAAAAAAAATATGGGAGATTTTGAACGTTAACAAGTCAAAGGAACAAAGGACATGTATACAAGCCCACTATTTAAACCCACAAATCATACCTATTTGACACCTCAACACTCAAACCACAAGTGCTTAACTAAATAACCTTGGGAGTTTTCTAAAAACTCACAGTTATGACACATCTATATACAAACACTATAGGCACAACACCAAATAATATAAAACCTACGAAGACTTGAAAACGCGCCATAACTCCAAAGCTTAAGACTTACCTCAGCTCCTAAACTATAACACTCTAGCCCGAGCTAGAACTTAGCCCAACCCCACAAAGGCACATCAAGAGAACCATATTGAGACTCCCTAATTTTATAGCATATGCCAAACACCCCTTTAATGTAAACTGTGTCCAAAACTATTGAGCATTAAAAAAGTTTTAAAAACTAAACCACCAGCTAAAAACCTTTTATCAACTTCACACTAATTTCTCACCTAATTAGCTAACTTAAGTAATAAAAACTATAGCTAATATATAAAGAAATAAGCTACATTCTCTCCTATCATATACTACTTAAGTGACAGGTTTTAAAAAGAGAAACTAAGTTTACACAAATTAAATCTAATGAAAACTAAAAACAGCTAAAATAATCTGAACAAACATATTTTGGAAGAGAATGAAACAAGAGGTAATAGACAAAAAGCAATTGATAAAGCTAAATTTAAGCTAAAATGAGGCTTGAGAAATTAAACCTGAGAAATTTGTTGTCTCAGAACCAAAGCCACTCTTGAAGAGTGAGTGGCTTAAAAATTAAGCACCTAAGTGGCACCTTGCCTCTATTCCCTGAGCTAAAAGCTCAAATAAGCTAATATTAGGTATTGTATTTCTTACATAAGCTTCCAAAATCCCCAACTCAATTGAACATTTATGAACTAAAATTCAACTGAAAACAGTATTTAAGGGGCTTTTAAAAAACAAGTTTATAAAACTGAATTTGAGCTTATTAACAAGAATAAGCTCAAATGAGCTTATTGAGAGCTTATTAGTGATTAAAAATAGCTTAATTTTCATTAAAATAGATTACACAAGATGCATAAAGAAAGTAGCTTAAAGACAATTAAACTATTTTTTAAAACTACACTAAAACTGACTTAAAAACTAACTACTAGCCACAATGGCTTTACAAAGCTATATATAGGAAAAAAAAAAAAAAAAGAAAAAAAAAGTTGGAAAAAAAAAAAAAAAAAAATTTAAAAAAAATGGGAAAAAACAAAAAAAAAAAAAAAAATCCAAAAAAAAAAAAAAAAAAAAGTTAAAAAAAATAAAAAAAAAAAAAAAAAGAAAAAAAAATAAAAAAAAAAAAAAAAAAAAAAAAAAAAAAAAAAGAAAAAAAGAAAAAAATAAAAAAAAAAAAAAAAAATAAAAAAAAAAAAAAAAAAAAAAAAAAAAAAAAAAAAAAAAAAAAAATAAAAAGAAAAAAAAAAAAAAAAAAACGACTAATGCTTTGTAATTCCCCTTTTTTCCTCTTGGTTTTGCTGTTGTGCTTGTTTGTAGACACACAAAAGGGTTGTGTTTGTTGTGTGAGTGGTTCATAGCTTCAATCTTGGCCCTTCAATCTTGGTCGTCGATATGAGCTTAGGGGGATGTGAGATTGCCAACTTGGCAATCTTACAGCTAGGAAAGGTAGTGGAGGGGGAGGGAATGGTTTACCCATGGTGGTGGTGAAGGTTTACAAGGTAAAAATGGGTTAACACACCCGTTGATTTGTTATTGTCGGGGAAAACATTTGGGAAAAAATGGTTTGAGTATAATAGGGGATGTGTTTGGGGAAATGGCAAGGTTGGCCCCTCATGGATATTTGTTTCTTTGCACAATTCGTCCTTGTGGTTATATAACTTTGGGGACTTGGCAAAACAAGTCCCCAAGAGTTATATGTGTCATTGCAATACTCGTCCTTGGTGTTACATAACTTTGGACTTGCCAACTTTGGCCCATGTGGTGTAACTTTGCATTTATGGCAATTTGGCCCTTCTCTTCTTTTTTTCTCTTTTCTTCTTTATATATAAGTTTAGGGATTTACAATTTCAGTCCCTAAACTTATATTTCTTTGACTTTTGGCCTCGGGGTTGACTTGAGTTAACTTTGTGACTTTGGACCAGTATGACTTTTTCTGTTGACTTATTTTGACTTGAATTGACTTTTCGGCTTTGATTCGGCTTTTGGTCTTTCATTCACAGTCTTTTCCATTCCGAGTCTGTTTTGTCGTTTTGGCTTTTTGTTTTCGTCCTTTCTCTAGTTATCTGTTTTCTCGCAAACAATACAATTAGCAAAACAAGCATATATTTGGCATTTTAAGTCCGTTTTTGGTTATTTTAGCTCGTTTTTAAAGGTAAAAGGTATGTGTAATTAAGCACATACCAGTCTCCAACTTCAAATCTGCCAATGAGATTGATGATTCCAAACCAAATAACCCTTACCACCTGCTTGAGAATCCATCAACACCTGAAGATCACCCCATAACACCAATCCGGCACTAGCAACAAGATGTTTTGCATAGTACTTGACCACCAATCCATATAACTTCAATAGATCATGTCTATCCACCATATGAAGGATCTCCCTTAGAGTGGTAAAATGTTTGGTAGAACTTATCCCATCATATAAAAGAGCATTTAATTTCTCCTAGAGGAGATAGAGATCACCTCCCAACCAAGCAAAAGCAAACCAAGGAATATGGGCTTCATCTTTAGAGTCCTATCAGAAACAAAACTTTAATGAATGTCTTATTACTCATCTAAATCGAAAATCTATAAGTATAGATTATGGGCATAGTTATACGACCGCCTGCCAAATGAGACTTCCTCCTTGTTGCCAGAGATTTAGTGAAGAAACAACTGGTGTTGGGGAACATCACGCACCAGATGGAATAGTAAGCTTCAGTATACTTTTGCTTTACTATTGAAGTGGTCCCTATTTCCAACAGCTTCAACACAGCACTTTTCAAGTCCTTCCATCTGAGGTCTGAGACTTAAAATCTGCCAAGAATTAGCCAACCAAATCTTCTCAATTCGAGCTATGAGTTGTTCATTAGTCAAGGAATTCACAAATTTCATAGACGCAGACCAGTAGAGAAAATGGTGGTACTCGTTGATTCTTGACAAATACTCTCATATATTCCCTTGTTGACAGAGTGTCATTGGTTTCTCCCTCTTATTCATTAGGGGCCGTTTTGTTCATAAATGCTCTCTTCCTTTGATTGGATTAATTCAACATCCACATCAACAAAATTATCTCATTCACAATCTGCACCCAAAAGCTCAGAAGAAAGGCCTGCAATTGCAATGAAGTTAGCCATGATGTCAATCCAATCTGTATCAGAATAATGCTTTGCAGATGAAAGAACCTCTTCTTGTCTGGTCTCCCTCGGAGAAGAAGACATCTCTTCCTCTTGTTCTAACTGCTTTGCATAAATTGCACCCTGTCTTGCAATTTCAGCTTTTTCTTTCTCAAATCTTTCCCTCTTAAAAGCTTCTAATCTTGCAGCTTCAATTTCGACTCAGCTTCTCATACTGCTAATATGCATCTTTAAGTTCTTTCTGAAATGGGGAAGAAGGCTAGGCAACACCTTTTCCTTTGACATGAATTCTCTGGATTGTGATTTAGAATGACAGTAGCTAAAATTTGCTGTGTTTGATTTATTTTTACACCACCAGAAAGAACACAGTAGGAGATATGTGGAACTAGCAGCAGGATATATTAGAAGCAACCAATCAGAAGAATAATTGGAATCAACCAGTCATAAGCAGCATTAGCCAATGCAATAAAGAGCATCTAAATCCAATAGCTTGCTTTCCTCCTTCTTCTTGGTCAGAATCACTGACAACCACCTTCCTTTTCTTGGGCTTGAGTTTTACCTCCATTGCTTTGACTTTCTTGACCAACTTTCCCACCACATCCTTAAATAGCTTCTTGTGTGCCTTGAGCTTAGTTTCCAAAGAATTTACCTTCTGCACAAGAGTACAAACTGCAGAGGATAAAGAAGTTAGTGTAATAAGGTCCTCTGCACCTCCTGAAGTGTGACCTGTAGGGGGAGCTTGAGTGGACCTTGGTGGAGATGCATGGAAAGAACCTCCTAAAGGTTCATCTTCCACATTGGTAGAAGTGAAGGGTTCATTATCAGGATCATGGGATCGTAAGAAGGAAGCAATGTTTGGGTCTGAACTTTGACCATGCTCAAAGACTGGAGCAATAGGGTCAGAAGTTCGTTGTCTTGGGGGTGTAGACAAATGGTCTTGATGGGGTTTGTCAGGTTCAAGCCCAGTCCTTAGGAATAGTTATGCAGGTATGGTGATAGGACAAAGCTTGTGCCGCTAGCCCCCTGTACTTTCACCTGCGTGAGCTTGGGAAAGCATAGCAACTATAAGTGGCATAGGTAGCCCTTCAAAGTGTGAGCTTCATAATAGCAAAAGTTTACTAAGACAGCTTGAGACACACAGATATTGTCTGTGGAACACTAGTGTTCTATACCTAAAATTGTTTGATAGAATTCTAGGATACATTAAAAAAACTTTTTTAGCATTTCCTACACACAACTATACCATACACCCCATAAAAATTGTAGCTAGACCCAAGTTAAACTTTCCTCCATCAGAATAACAAATATGAGCAACAGCAATGAACTAACAAAATTGATCCCAACAACCAAAGACTTGGTACGAGAAGGTGAAAGTTGTGATGGGACCAAAAACCTCCATGAGGTGAAAATGTTGGTTCTTGTAAAATGTATAACTTGCCTTCAGTTACATACCCATAGGTTATCCAATCCAGAATAGATAAATGCAAATGGGTAAATCATCAAAGCCACCAGCATCAGCAATTTGTAGTTGACCAAAAATTTGTTATGACTAATGATTCAAAGATGAATGGGGTCTATTTGTGAGACATACCTTATGAGAGAAGCCCCACAAGAATGTCAAGACCAAATGAAAATCATCACTGCCTTTGGGTTTTGCAATAACCCACATATTTGTGGTTCATCCCCTGTATCATAGTGCGGCCAATGGATGATTTTGAAATATGGTTGAGATTTTGTGCTGGTTGATTGATCGCAATGATAGTTGATACAGGTGGAGAGTGATAAATTTAATTTATATATAGAATGATCATCATGTCTATTGGAACCGGTTGGAAATTTATGGGTTATATTGAAAAAGTAATGATTGTTAAAATGTGAGAAAACAGTAATTATCCATTTAAGTAGAACCCTTTTGATATAATTAAAATGCCAACAATAACTCAATGGTACTTTAATTAAGATAAAACTTAATTTAATCTACCAGCACGAACGGACATAACCAGCACAAAGAAAAGTCAACCAAAAGGAAAATTAACATTACCAGTAGGAAGTGGTCAACCAGTAGGAAAAATGAAACTACCAGTAGGAACTCTGGGAACACCAGAGGGAACACTTAAACTACCAATATTAACATGTTGTCAACAAAATAAGGCCCAATTGATCTTGGTCCCATGTAACACTAGAAAAGACTAATCTAACTACCCTCTAGAACCATGATTCTCTGCAAAAGGTAAGGCCAATACATACCAAACATATACAATAAAACGAAAAGAAAAATTAACAATCAGAATATAACTAATTACTTGACAAGACAAGAGACTTAAAACTACCAGTAATTAAAAAGTTAAAACCTACCAGAATAAAAAATACAACAGCTAGGGAAGAAAAAGAGTACAAGAAAAACGAGTGTGGAAAAAAAAAAATTATATAAAAAACCAACTTTTTAGAAAATTGTACAGACAAAAAAAATATTTCAGTCCTCCCCTTGGACTCAAATCCTCCCCTCATTCATAGTATCTAATGGATTATAGCATCCCAAAGATAACCACAAGATGAGTAAAACCGAGTCTCCATCAAATGCCTTGTTTAACAAATCAGCCCACGATTATTCATCATAGTATTTTACCACTTGAATAAGTGTTTCTTTTTCATTAGCATCGTCTATGAAAAGAAGGCCTAATTTTTTCTATGAGCTTAGTCCATTGGTGATAAAACTTTGGTTTTTTAACTATGCATATGGTACTTTTGGTTATCAATAAAGAATTTTTTGGTATTCATAAAGTTATAACCCAAAATCTAACAACTGAAATTTTGTATCCATAGTAACCTGACCGACAACAATTAGCATCAGCAAATACTCAACTTCCATGGACTAGGTATCCACAATTGTTTTGCTTCTTCATTGTCCATGATATCACCCTCCTACCTAAAGAACTGACATCCACCATTTGGATTTCCTTCCTATCCTTTTTTATTTGTTTGCCCAAGCATAATCACTGTCACTATAAAGCTTCAAGCACCAAAATGAGACTCTCTAGAGTACCATATCCCCGAACTTATGTTGGCCTTAAGATACTTGAAAATCTTCTTCACTGCTTCCAAATTTGAAAGTAGAAGGAGTGACTTGATTCCTTAACAATCACTTGACTCAAACATTAATGGTCAGGCCCCATGAAGATGTCTAAGTACATTATGAACCAATCAAGGATCTATACAAATGTAACATTTACAGGACTATATCAGGTTCATTCTTGGACTTAGGCTTTGGAGCTTCATAGGGTGTAGTGGCAGTCCTGACACACTCCAAATCAAACTTCTTCAGGATCTCTTGCACATACTTGTCTTGGCTGATAAAAATTCCATCAGGTCTTTGCTGAACTTGTAATCCTAGGAAGAAAGTAAGTTCTCCCATAGCACTCATTTCAAATTCTCCCTTCATCAAGGCCTCAAATTCATCACACCAGGCCTTCTTTGTAGATCCAAAGATGATGTCATCCACATAAACTTATACCAGGATGATATCTCTTTTGTGCTTCTTAAGAAAGAGAGTCTTGTCAATGGTGCCTCTTCTGTAACCATGTTTCAGCAAAAAGGTAGAAAGGGTTGCATACCAAGCTCTTGGTGCTTGATGAAGTCCATATAGAGCTTTGACTACCTTATAGACCTTCTTGGGATGTTAAGGATCCACAAATCCCTTAGGTTGAGTGACATAGACCTCCTCATCAATTCTTCCATAAAGAAATACACTCTTAACATCCATCTGATAAACCATAAATCCCATGTAAGAGGCAAATGCTAAAAACAATCTGATTGCCTCTATTCTTGCAACTGGAGCAAAAACTTCATCATAATCAATGCCCTCCTCCTGTTTGTGTCCTTGAGCTACAAGTCTAGCCTTGTTTCTGAAAACTATCCCCCTGGCATCTCTCTTATTTTTGAGTATCCACTTAGTCCCAATAGCATATTTACCTTCAGGCAAATCAACAAGAACCTATACATTTTAAAAATTGAACTGTTGCATTTCTTCTTGCATAGCAACAACCCATCTTGGATCTTCAAGGGCCTGAGCTATACTTCTTGGTTCAACTTAAGAAAGAAAACAAGCAAACAGACAATGTTGAAAGTCTGTATGATTGTCTCTCCACTAGTCATGAATATAACTGATAAAAGCAGATTCACCAGTAGTAGTCTTATTGACCTTGCTTCTCGTTTGCATAGCTGAAGTAGGATCCCCAAGAATCAGAGATTGAGGATGAATTGTATTGATTTGCTTAGTTGGCACAGGACTGACTTACATAGTGGATGCTAAATTGTTTAGATCAGCACCAAACTCATCATCATAGGATGAAGAAGAGAAAATACCAGGTGAGGGTTCATTATTTCCAAGGTCTGATGGACTGAGGAATCTTGTAGAAGGCTCATCATCAAAGAATGAGTAAGTTGGACTACCAGTAGGAACGAAAACAGTACCAGGACTAACTATGATAATAACCTTACCAGTAGGAACTACATACCTGCCAGTAGGAACTACTACTCTACCAGTAGGAACTACATACCTACTAGTAGAAACTAAGTATTACAATTATTCCTAACACCGTACATTAAGATTTTTGGACCTCGTTGTCTTTGTTTTTCGACCTTGTCCAAAGCTCGCATTCATGACTCGCGTTTTGTTAAACCTTGTGCAAGTTACCTTTTATAATTTAACTTTACACAAAATATTTACAAGAAATAAAAAGAAAAAAAATTTGTGAAACTTGCCCATGCAATAGCCTAGGCCGACGCCTAGACTCTCACCCACACTCCACCTTATTTGTTTTCCTATGACATGCAAGTAATGATGAGTGTGGCATCCAAAGAAAAATTGATTTAAGTTTAAACCACATACAATGATAAATACATAGTTCAAAAACACTTGTGTCCTCCTCTTCTCTTGCTCTATAACCGGCCACACATACATACATTCATACAATTTCCATTTTTGATTTTTGATCCTAAAAACACATTCAAACATCACTTAAATGATGATATAAACCAAGGTAGAACAAAGTTTTAACTTGTTTCTTATTTCCCCTTCCTCTTGTGGGTCGGTCGAACACCCAAGACCAACAATCTTGGTGGTTTTTGATTTTCTACTTATCAAATCTTGTCTAGAGAGATATGGTTTGATCATCCATCAAAGAAAAATATACATGCAACAAGGTTTTGTCAAAACAAAAGGGTTTTCGGTTTAGTTGGGTTGTTGGTCGCGGGTTTGAATCAAGAAAGGGTTGAGAAGGAGTGAGATTTGTTGAGTTGAGATAGTTTGGGTCGCTTTTGGTTTTGTCTTGGTTTGGTTCGGGTGGTTGTGAGCCGCACAAGAAACAAAAGGGAACAAGCGAACCCTTTTATTTTTTGACTTTGCTTCCGATAGCATTATGAGCCTCTTTTACACTTTATTTTGTTTGTTTTAATTATTCGGTTTAATAGTAGTTAATGCATGTGATGAGATCGTTTGAAATCTTATGCCGATTTGTCAAGTAATGTTATAAAATGATTAGGCATATTAGACATAAGTTATATGTCATATTAAATGTATTTTAGTTGGGTTTGTGGGTTAAAAATGAGTTTTGGACGCATTTTGAAAGTAATATAAGAGAGCAGAAAGTTTGGCAAGCCAAACGAGGATTGAGATTTCGTAGAATCTGATTTTAGGCTTTGAAATATGATAAATCTTTCTGTGAAGATCGTTTCGATATATGGTAGAGCTTCTAACTCTTAATAACGAAAAAGTTAGAGCAAAAACGAGATATATATTCAATGCGTAAAAATTCAGCATTTGTTAAAATAATAGTTGCTGTCTCCGATTTAAAATCTTGTTTTGAGCACTTTCGAGTCCGTTTTGGCCTTCCGGCAAAACACGAAAATTGCTCAGAATGATGTTGTACTGTTTCGCGAGGCTCGCCAATTTTAAAATCAAGCAATAACATGTCAAAACCCATGGTCAAAGTATGCGTTTTATTAAAGTAGTCAAATTCCTACAGAATCTTGCGGGGGCGTTTTGGTCATTTTCTGTTGAGTTTCGGGTCTCGGCCAAAACTAAAAAGTTATCCAGAATGTTGTTTCGGATAAAATCTATTTTATGTCCAAGTCGTGAAAATGTGATCTAGTGGGTCGTTTTAGTCGGGTCAGACTTAGAAAATAAATATATAAAAGTCAAACAATAAAAGTCAAAGAAGACTTTAATAAACTTTAACGTATTAAGAAGACGACGTCGATTAATAAAATAATATCGATTTATATACTATTGTAAGTAATTATTTTGAGACTGTTGGTCGATTCTAAAAACGGAAGGTCCGAAAAATAGTAATTTTACGTAATGATCAAAATATAGTTTTAATAATTTGAGTTTAAGATTTATTTAGCGTCAAATATCCAACAAGGCAACTAAGTATTGTCACAAATATATCTTTATTATGAGACTAACTAAATATAGTAACTTTTCAAAAGTAGTAACTTTCTAAAATAGAAAGTTGTCGGTTAAACAATATATGGTATAAATAAATGAGTGGTCGTAACCTATTAGCGTAGGGTTTACGGGTCTAAGGCGCAAGTGGATTTCTCATCACATGTATGACTAAATGTATATATATATATAATATTATAAATATGATTTTGTTGATACGTTGAATGCATCGTCGATCGTACTTTTCAATATAGTAACCGAGCGACTCTAATTATAGGTCGTGATCACGTTTGTGGATACTCGTACTAGGCTTCTTCATTTGATTATCGACTTTGAATCAAGGTGAGTTCATAGCCCCATCTTTTCTTCTTTAATGGTTTTCATAACTATTTTCGGGGTGAGAATACATGCTCGTTTTACCAAATAACTTATTGATTCCAATTTCATAAGCGTTACATGAATGTTTTTACTAAAGACTTTACTTGCTCTTCACATGATTTCTAATACGTATTGATACATGGTTGTATACCATTGAATTTATTTAAGCTTGAATTGCTTACTAAATGATTTGAGATCATTGTTTATCTATTTACAAAACTGATGAGTTTTTGAACATATTACTTGTTTTAAATTGGACACAAGTGCTTGAAGGGTATGCTTGACCCGATTATGAGTTTATCTGCATAAGTACCTATTGCAAAAAGGCCCCGAATTTCATGCACTGTTAATTACCTATGATGGGT
>BQNB010005055.1:0-104203 GCA_026074375.1 Tanacetum coccineum | reverse complement strand
AATACGCGTACCCACATAACTTTCAAGGTGATGGATGACATGACGATGCATGTGCTCTAATGAGTATGGGACGAGTGTTACAAACTCATCTTTGGAAGCTGGGAGTAAAAACTGCCAGGCGAGATCAACATAGAGTTCAAGATAGTTAATGAGTACTCAGTTAGAGTAAAAAAAAGTAAAAGTCTCGATGAACCAGTCAACATAGCAATTATCATATAAATCCTCCTATTACAAGTCCCGCCCATACAAGACTTGTAATACTTAGATTCATACATAATTCCATGTAAACAAAAATTATAACAGTCTTCGCGTAATACGATATTGTATAAAGCTATGAGGAAAAATAATGTCCTTAGAGACCATTGTTTAACTTACAATGCCTGAGAACGAAATGAAACCATTGTGCAACTCACAATGTCTAGGAAGTAAAATAAGACCATTGTATAACTCATAATGTCTGAGGTATAATTGAGACCATTGTGCAACTCACGATGTCTAGGAAGTAAAATGAGACCATTGTATAACTCACAATGTCTGAGGTATATTTGAGACCATTGTGCAACTCACGATGTCTAGGAAGTAAAATGAGACCATTGTATAACTCACAATGTCTGAGGTATAATTGAGACCATTGTGCAACTCACAATGTCTAAGAAGTAAAATGAGACCATTGTATAACTCACAATGTCTGAGGTATAATTGAGACCATTATGCAACCCACAATGTTTGAGGTATAATTGAGACCATTGTGCAACTCACAATGTCTTAAGAAATGCTCTGGTATTTATATAAATAACTCTTATATACACTTTGAAAATGTTGATGTGATGCAATTTTGTGAAAACGGTTTATTAGTCAAGGTAGAAAAAATATGCAACCTAGTTCTCTAAAACCAGTGCTCTGATACCAATATGTAACACCCCCAAAATTTCAACAACGCAGCGGAATACCACTTGGGGTGCTACTTCATAATACACAGCGCTAGATACAAGAGAACGACCCCCTAAATGTGTCGTTTGTAAAACAATCTCGTTGATTTTCTTCCGAAATCAAAATAAATAGTTGTCCCCATAATTGTATCACAAGTGAAAGCTTGAAACACACCAACGAGATTTGATCATTTGTAGAAATCCAAGTATGAAATCTTGTCAATTTAGACTCTAATGCACATCAGATAATCCAAGCATTTAATTCACCTGAGAAAAACATGCTTAAAATGTCAACATAAAGTTGGTGAGTTCATAGGTTAGTTTAGATATGAATAATAAACCAAAGGTTTCCCAAAGTATATATGACCAAGTATTATTCTGTAAATGCCCTTTCCAAATATATGTATGATTTTTAAAATCAACAGTTGCAAAACATGCCAGACCATTTAAATCTCCAAATAGTCGCCAAAACGTATAACCTAGGACCACAAGATTTTTCCCGTGATAAAGCAAACTGCAACTATCACCAACATATAAACTTCCCGTGATGGAACAACAAATGCAAACATCACGAAACCCTGATTACGTTCCTAAGCTCATGACACTGAAGCTCGACGATCTTTCTTGCAATAATATATATTTGCAATTTCTGCCCCGATTAGATGTCTAAACCGAAAACAATCTTCAAATTCGACATGCTATACACGTGCGGTAGTTCCGCGGTGGATAGCTAGTCACCCGAACGGGAGTCGTTTTCCAAATGATCTATTTATAAACATTCACGCTCACATAATGTAATTCACAACTACATCTATGCAATTGACAGTTCATGATAAAGGGGCTCAACTTGGGTTATCGCTACTTAGGCAACACGTAATCATAATATAAAATTGATCCACTTGTGTCCATTTATAAAACGATGCATATTTTCATCCCAAAAATATATATAACCGTTATCCAAAACGAGTAAAAGTGAGGCTATGAAACTCATAATATCCTTTAAAAACAATCACATTGTTATAAGATCAACAGTATAAGTAAAGAGTTTGTAGACAAGCATGTATTCCCCCTCGCGGGTTTTAAAAACATTCAAGATTGAAAAGCATGTTAATGAACTCACATTGATTGGTGAAGAACGATTGGCAATAGGCATCTAATATGCACAATACGAACGGAAGACGAAGCTGCTTGATCAAGAAGTTGCAACTAATCTTAACGGCTAAGATCCACTAGCCTAGGATAATATATTTGGGTTTCCCGATGAATAGTCACATCAACGCGACACATTGATGAAGATTTAGATTCCCAAGTTGTAATAGTTTGGTGGTTGGTTAAATAAATAAATTGAAAATATACGCAAAGTGTGTAATCTATATTCGTTATATATTACATATGAAAAATAACCCTTATATAATTCTTACCGTGAATTATATCACAAAGAAGATCAATCCAAAGATTAATGAAAAGTATATAATACCTTACAGGTATTATATAATAAATGTGAATAATTAATTAAATCAATTAGTTTGACATTACTTTAATTAATAAGAAGACTTTGTATAAAGGTTGACACATGTCTTAACGTTAGGAATTAATCAAACCACGTTTGTAACAGTTTATAACAATTATAAAATATAAATAATATTTTATAAAATATATTTCATTTCTTCGACGGCTCGTGTCTAAAACAGTTGTCTCATTGTAAAGATATAGTTTTCGTTCATTGGTCGGGTTATTGTATAATACAAGTTAATGTATCTTTTAAAATATAATATATATATTATTATATCTATTTGGTAAAACATTACTAATATAGAAATTTATATATAAATTTCGCCATAACATTTCCGTTTATATTTCGTTTCCTACTTTTATCAAAATTCAATGTTTTCCCACTTTAATCAAATCGTGTTGCAATATACGCTCGTTATTAATATTTATAATTAGACAAATTTTTAAATAGCATATTTATTTAACCAATTTTAAACCACCATTTATGTCAAGATTTAATATTTATAAGACTTTATGATATATTTATTCGCCGTTTCGCTAAACCAAACACACCCTATATATATAAAGCCAAACGAACCCTTGTTGATTGTCGCTAACCAAACGCACCCTAACGGCTGTCACGGCAGCCAAACGCACCTAATCTTGCATGATTATCACACCCAAACGGACCCTAGGTGATTTCTGCCCCAACCAAATGCACCCCTATTTGTTTTCTACTAAGCCAAACACGCCCTTGTCGAGTTTATATCAAAACAAACGCACCTCGTGTGGTGGCTGTGTGGTGGCTACCACCCAACCAAACGGCCCCTTGTGCGGTGACAGCCCCAACCAACGCACCCCTTGGTGGCTGCCACCCAACCAAACGCCCCTATAGGCTGCCGCTAATCCAAACGCACCCTTCTCGGTGCTTCCATGAAACCAAACACGCCCTTATGGTTGTTTTAACATAGCAAACAAACACCCCCCGCTGATAAACCCAACCCGAATGCACCCTATAGCGGCGACCATTTTTGGGTGGTTTGATCCGACACCCCTTTTCTGCTGCCGTGGAACCACCGAAACAAACACCTTTGCGTGGTGTTGTGGGCTGTCAAACGCACCCTTGTGGTGTCTTGTGACTGCCAAACGCACCCTACTTGGGTTTACACGAACCAAACGCACCATTGGTGCTAAAAACCACCGCACCCTACGTGATCTAAGATAAGCCCACGCACCCTAGCTGTTAAGACAGCCAAAACACAACCTACCTATACATATGAAATCCAAACGCACCCTATCTAGTGGTGACAGCCACCCAAAACGCACCCTTTATGATTCTTGACACAAACCACACACATCCTAACCTGAGTGAAAACAAACCAAAAACGCGCCCATTTTGCTGAAGAACCAAGCCAAACGCATACCTTATGGTGGCGTCCAACCCAAACGCACCCTATGTGGGGGTTTATAACAAAACCAACCGCTACCCTTTTGGTGAGACACAACAACTCACCGACGCAGCCCCGTACCCCAAACGCACCCTTTCTACTGAAAAACCAAACCCACCCGCACTCTACGGTGGTGCAAACCACAAAACCAAATGCACCCTCTGTCATGGTGACAGCGGGGTGGTGGTGTGGCGTAGAGGTGGTGTTGGCAGCGGGGTGGCGACGTGATGGTGATGATGATGATGATGATGATGGAGGTATGACGATGATGATGATGGAGGTATGATGGCTGTCGTCGGAGGGGGGAGGGAAAAAGCGCGAGTGGGGGCGAGTGACCTAGTAGGTCGAATAGATCGGGCGATAAGGAAACTTTTTGGGTTCGGCAGGAAAATGCCTTGCGGTAAAGAGTTACGCGCGGCGGCGGCGGTGGTCGGACCGGAATGTTGGACCGAGTGGCTGCCTGTATTCGTGGGGAGAGGAGGGAGTGTTATAGATGTGTGTGTGTATAAATTGAGATGGAAATGAAATGAAAAAGGTATAAGTTATATATATATATATATATATATATATATATATATATATATATATATATATATATATAACTAAAGTGACAAGTCTATAATAGTATGGGGTTAAAAGTGTAACTTTTTAATAAAGTTTTTTAGAACGTATGGTTCGGGGGACTCGTTGGAGGGCGAAGAATAACGGACGATTCAACGCACTAAATCGAAAAAAAAAGGAGAAAATGATTATAAAATAATAAGAGAAACTTGCGCCATTGTTGTATCCAAATCATTTTCCCGATAAAAACGAGTATTTATTTGACAATATTTCATAAATATTTTTATAACATTTATAAAAATATTCGTTATTTATTTAGTGAATTGGTTACGTCTCGTTCAGAATAAAATGGATTTCAACTCGAATATTTCGCGTTTTTAAAAACGCTTTAATTAAATGCTAAGTATTTTTATTAAATACTTTTAATTTAATAAAACGTGATAAATAAATATAAATTAATTAAATTTTCTCGTTTTCTAATTCTTGCAAGGGCATTTTTCAGTCACCTCTGACTGTTTCTCTCGTCATACTAGAAAAGTGTCAAGGAATGTCGTTTTAACATCAAATTGCTTTAAGGCCCTCGATTGTGAAAACGTGGTTTAAGCTGAAATCGTTTTTGAAAATCAACCTAGGAATAACTTTTATATCGTCCTTTAAAATTCTGAAAATTCCACGGATGTTACGAGTACCTACCCCCTCAAAGAAATCTCCCCGAGATTAAATATGAGTTTATCCGATTAGTGTGAACAAGGAAAGACTTAGGTTTAATAACTCGTTCTAAACAAGACGCTGATAAACTTTATTCAGCAAAAATCGGTGTTTCTACTACTTCTCAATCTACCAAAAAATTTTAGCTAGGTTTGGGGCTAGGATATTTAATCCATCAATATGGTATCTCAAAATATATCATTACATATCTTATGACTGGTATAACCGCGTTATAGGGAAAGTCTCATTATAGTGAAAACCTCAAGAAGAGGGTGTAGTCGCGTGAGTATGTTTGTGTAAGTTTTTAATGTCCGAGGACGGAGTCTCGTTTCTACTATCTGTAAATCGTTCAGATAATTCACAACAACGTGGCTTATGGATGTAATACTCAACTTACTTGACAGTATAATTAGTATCATGACTTATATTGGTGAACAAATTTGTCTGCAATGAGTAATCAACTGATACCTATATCGACATAAGCTATCTGTTTTAGGTGGGTTTCATCACTTAGTTGATAAAGTTTGTACAATCTGGGACCACTCCAGGACCCAACAACAGCAACCATAACGACAATAACCCTGACAAATGGTGATGGGATGCAGAGGGTGAGGACAATCCGAGAAACAATATCCCCAAAATAAAGTTCAACAATTGAGAGGAGCTCGCGGAAGAGCTTATGCGATAGACGGCGGAATATGGTACTCAGTCGTTAGTTAGGACGAATCACTCCATTAACTCAAGTGTGTAACAAGTCTGTTAGTTTCTATGAACAGTTTTCGTGATCCCGAGAGTAATAGCAACGGCAAAAGTAATATCTTAAGAATGTGGATAAGGCATCTCAAGTGAGGCCTTAAGATTCTGCTGAGTAGCAAGACACGATTGTGTCTCTAGACCTTTATAACGAATTCCGGTGATTATCGAGTTCAGGTTCATACTCGTCTCATATCGGATACCATTAAGCCCACTCATTTATAATTCATTATTTGCATAAAGAAGCGTCCTAATTTATGTAAGTAAGAAAAATGTAAAAAATATGTCGGATGATTTAATAATTATTTATTTAATTGAAGAGGCGTCCCAATCCTATCAATAAATAAATTATAATCTTCCTACTTAATAATTTCCTCGGTGCAATACCGTACTCCATAACCTTACAAGGTTATGGATGACATGACGAATGCATGTGCTCTAATGAGTATGGGACGAGTGTTCCAAACTCGTCTTCGGAGACAGGGAGTAAAACTACCCAAAAATATCGACCTAGAGTTCAAGATAGGTAATGAGTACCCTGGTTAGAGTAAACCAGGTAAAAGTCTCGATGAACCAGTCAACATAGCAATTATCATATAAATCCTCCTATTACAAGTCCCGCCCATACAAGACTTGTAATACTTAGATTTATACATAATCCCATGTAAACAGAACTGTGACGGGCTTTGTTAACATAGCAATTATCATATCAATCCTCATATTACAAGTCCCGCCCATACAAGACTTGTAATACTTAGATTCATACATAATTCCATGTAAACAAAAATTATAACAGTCTTCGCGTAATACGATATTGTATAAAGCTATGAGAAAAATAATGTCCTTAGAGACCATTGTTTAACTTACAATGCCTGAGAACGGATATGAGACCATTGTGCAACTCACAATGTCTTAAGAAGTAAAATGAGACCATTGTATAACTCACAATGTCTGAGGTATAATTGAGACCATTGTGCAACTCACAATGTCTAAGAAGTAAAATGAGACCATTGTATAACTCACAATGTCTGAGGTATAATTGAGACCATTGTGCAACTCACAATGTCTTAAGAAATGCTCTGGTATTTATATAAATAACTCTTATATAAATAAACGTGCGATGTACGCAAAAGATGTAAGCATATATATTACATATATGTATGTCACGTAAGCACTTAATGCAGCACGTAATGTAAGCATATAAGCAAGTAGCGTGTATGCACTTTGAAAATGTTTGATGTGATGCAATGTTTGTGAAAACGACTATAGTCTAGGGTAAAATATGCAACCTAGTTCTCTATAGCCAGTGCTCTGATACCAATCTGTAACACCCCCAAAAATATGACAACGCAGCGGAATACCACTTGGGGTGCTACTTCATAATACACAGCGCTAGATACAAGAGAACGACCTCTAAATGTGTCGTTTGTAAAACAATCTCGTTGATTTTCTGAAATCAAAATAATAGTTGTCCCATAATTGCATCACAATGAAAAGCTTGAAAAAGCGAGCGACAACGCGGCGTATTTGTGAACATTTGAGAAATACAAATTATGAATCCTTCAAAATAGAACTCCAATGCACAACAGATAAGTCCAAAGCATCTAATTCACCAAAAGAAAAACATGCTTAAAAACGTCAAATTAAGTTGGTGAGATCCTAGGATAGTTTAAATATGAATAATAAACCAAAGTTTCCCAAATTAATATGACCATTTTAAATCCTTAAATGTCCTTATCAAAATAAATGCAGGCTTTTTTAAAAATCAACATTGGCAAACATGCCAGACCCATTTAAATCACCAATAGTCGCCAAACGTATAACATAGGACCAACAAGATTTTCCCCTCCCCGTGATAAAGCAAACTGCAACTATCAACCAACATATAAACTTCCCGTGATGAAACAACAAATGCAAACATCACGAGACCCTGATTACGTTTCCTAAGGCCATGACACTGGAAGCTCGACGATCTTTCTATCAATAATAATATAAATGCAATTTCTAACCCCCCGATAAGATTCTAACCCGAAACAGCATTCTCCAAATTCGAATGCAATAACGTTCGTTCCCGTGATAAGCGTAGTCCACGCCGAACGGGGATGTCGTTTCCAAATAGATCCATTAATAACATTCGCAGCATCCACATAATGAATTCACAACTACATCTATGCAATTGACAATTCATGATAAAGGGGCTCAACTTGGGTTATCGCTACTTAGGCAACACGTAATCATAATATAAAATTGATCCATTTGTGTCCATTTATAAAAACAATGCATGTTTTCACTCCAAAAATATATAAAACCATTTTATCCATAACGAGTAAATTAAGGCTATGAAACTCAATAATATCCTTTAAAAACAATCACATTGTTATAGATACCCATTAAGTAAAGAGTTTGTAGACAAGCATGTATTCCCCCTCGCGGGTTTATAAACATTCAAAAGATTGAAAAGCGAGGTTATGAACTCACCTCGATGATGTAGAACGATTGACAGATAGGCATCTAATAACACAATACCGATCCGTTAAAGACGAAGCGGCTCGATCAAGAAGTTGCAACTAATCTTAACGGCTAAGATCCACTAGCCTAGGATAATATATTTGGGTTCCCCGATGAATAGTCACATCAACGCGACCCGTTGATAAAGATTTAGATTCCCAAGTTGTAATAGTTTGGTGGTTGGTTAAATAAATAAATTGAAAATAAACCCAAAGCGTGTAATATATTCCGTATATATTTCATGTGAAAAATAAACCCTTATAATACTCATAAAGACAAACAATCCAAAGATTAATGTGACGTATATAATGCCTTGCAAGTATTATATAATAAGTGTGAGCAAAATAATTAAACCAATTAGTTTGACTCGTTTTCTGAAATCACCACTTAATTAAATAGAAAGTTCTTGTATAAACGTAATCGTACGTTTTAAGATTACCAATTAAGTTAACCGATGTTTGTAAAGCCTTTTACAACAATTATTAGGTTACCCTCTAGCTGATAATTATAAAATATAAAATAATATTTTATAAGTTATATTTCGTTTCCTCGACGGGTCGTGACTAAAACAGTTCGTTTCCTTGTGAAAGTATAGTTTTCGTTCGTTGTCAGGTTTTCGTACAGTTATATTCTTATATATCTTTAACATATAATTTATTCCCTTTATCGGTTTATAAAACAATAATAGTTTTAGTGAATCATAAATATAGGAAATTATATAAATTTCATCATGAATTCCCCGTTTATATAACGTTTTCCATTTTTCGCAAAACTCGACGTTTTCCATATTCAATATATATGTTGCAATTGTTAACGTGTTAATATTTCAAACACTCGCGTTTTTAGATATACTATATTTATATATTTTATTATATCTAAACTAAACCAATAATAAACGTTATATTTATTTAACCAATTTAAACCACCAATTTAGTCCGGTTCTCTAATAATATGGCTAAACATTTGTTCAATCCTCCCCGACCTCCGGATTTCCTTGTGTAGCTAGTGATTTCTTATTCTAACAGAAGAACAAGAAGTGATAGAGGTAAATATAAGTTTATGTGCTGAACAAAAACTTATATGAGTAACTTGTGGCGTTTTCTCCCATTAGCTTCTAATCCGCCTAATCATACGTGCTCATTTCAATTCAACTAAGTCAATCGATGTTTTTAGAAAAAGCTTCAAATTTGTAACTTGATTCTTTAAAGCGAGGTTTTTCTGTTCTTAGTAATTTGAAAGTTAAAATGCCAAAGAAGCATGAATGAAATATGAATGCAAAAATGCATGAATATTGAAATTATGCCAATGAAGCATACATTTGAGTATATGGAGCAAGTAAAAGATGTGTCGTGATATCCCACTCCGCTAACCACGAGGTGGGGGTTCAAACTAAGACATCTTTACTTCTAGGGATTTGGTGTGTTGTGATATCTCACCAGGAAGCGAGGTCTAGGTGAGGGTTCAAACTAAGACACCTATCCTTAGCCATATTAGGAAGAAGGTGTTGATGTGATTTCCCACTACGCTAGCAACGGGGTGGGTTTTCAAACTAAGAACACCGGTCGTTGGTTGTGATATCCTACTAGGGAGCGAGGCCTAGGTAGGTGTTCAAACTAAGCAACGCATTCCTAGCTTTAAGAACTTATGATTATGATGATGAAGATGTTGCAAAAAGTTCTACAGTTAAATTTTCGTTCTTTAAAATCAAGTTACAAGGTCCTAATAAGTTGTTGCTTTGAGTCATGATTCATCTTGAATCACGACTATGGAAATAAGTTGATCTATGGTTGAGTTGAAATGAGTACACACATTTAAATCATATATCCATGTTGGGAGTTAAAAGTTCACAAGTCATAAGTATGAATGCTCAACATTTAGACTTGTATTGACAAATGATCTTGTTTAATTGCTTGGTTTGGAGCTAGTGAAAAATCGGGGATGATGAATTTATCCGTCAAAACATCCGTAGATTATTCTATGGACGCTTCTCATTCTATGATCCCAGTGTTTATAAAATAAAGGAAGTCAAACAGGCAGTCAAGAAAAGAAAAAGGAAAATCCAAAAATATTAGGGATAGTTAGTGTACATATAAAAATGGTGAAAACGGGACTTGTCGAAGCTATTGATTCTTTAGTTCCCCTTGACGAACGCTTTGCTACTTTTCGAGGTAATTAGTCAAGGGGGTTCGAGATTCTTAGTTTTCTTGAGTGTTTACTTCATAACATTGCGTGAGGACACATCAATACCTTAGTATGGGGGATTTTGGTATGTGCTTAATTACACATACCATTTTCCATTAAAAACGGACTTAAAAGACTAAAAACGTACCAAAAATACATTGTATTTGTATGTTTTGCATTTGAATTGTGCAGGAACGGATATTCAAAAAGAAAGCCAAAAACAAACAAAAAACTAAGCACGGGATGGAAAAGACAAAAGTTTAATCCCAAATACAAAGTCAGATCAAAGTCAAAATTAAAGCACATGATGAAAATACAAAGACTTGAAGGACTAAAACTGCCAAACCTCAAGTTGGTTACAAAAGACAAGGGTCACAAAATCGAAAAATTACGGGTGAATATAACTTTAGGGGCCAGTTCTGCAAACCCCTAAAAGTGTGTATCATAAAAGGGCAAATTTTACAATGAGGTTATAAGATTGAGGGGCCAAACTGCCAACCTTCCCAAACTCCATCTTTACCCGGCCCACAAAACCCATGTACAACTTAGGGATGTCCTTCCCATACTTCTCCTCTGCAAACCACTCAACACCCTGTACAAATCATTGCAACCACTCTACAATTCCCTCCCCATACTTTTTATAATTGCCAGTTGGCAAACCCTCAAACCATATCCCAAAGTAATTTCGATGGCTTAGAAGACTCAAAAAGAAGCACAATAAGGATTGACATGCGAGATTACATAAACAAGTCCCTCACAAACAAAAACACCTAATGAAGCTCTCACAAAAGAAACACAGGCTGCAAGTCCAAGAGAAGAAGACTTCGGCTATAAATAGATCCTTTTGTAAAGCCTTTGAGGCAACTAGTTTTAATCTTACAATATCGTAGCTTAATTTTCAATATAACTTAGCTTATTCAGATCTTAAAAGTCATTACCAGCTTTTACTTCATTATGTAACAATTTCAAGTTCAGCTGCATCAAATTGAGATTTTAAAGTCACTATATAATTCCAAGTGTTAAGTCTCTTAATTGACTTGTTTTTGTGTTCAAAAAAGGCCTCAATACAAGCTTGTTTATAAGCAGCTTTAATTAAGTAAACCTAAAAATTTAATTCGGTTAAGAGAAAATCACAAAATATCACTCACAAATACACCACTAGTTCAGCTTATTTTTTTATGCAATTTAATTTCCCAAGTCTTGTAACTTTAATTTTCGTCTTAATGCAAATTTGGAGTTTTAAGTCAATTCTTGAATCTTTCTATTTCTTCTGTTAAAAGCATTACTTAATTTGTTTTAAGTCTTATAAAATCATATGAGTCATTTGTTTTAAGCCAAAGTTAAGTAGTTAAGAGAAAATCACAAAAATCACTCTCAAATACACCACAACTTATTCTATGGATGATAAGCCAGTTCTGGATGGGCTTATGGACACTACTAGCTTGTTTTATGCAAGCTAGAGCTTGTAGATTCTTGGTTTAGCCCTGTTTTGACCAAAGGGTGTTGTAAGTTTCTTTTTTTCTTGTTTTTTCTTATTTACTGTAGAACTACTTATTAGTGCTTATTCTTGACTAAAATCTGTTTATAAGTATTCTATTTTGTTGTTTGATAATCTGTTGTTAATAAAATAGGATCAAAGCAGCTTAAAATAAAAAGAAAAATGATTTGTGAAAACTTTAAGGGATATTTTGAACTAACAGTACTAACCCATAGTTAGTACTGTTAGTTAAAACTGTTAGTACTGGTGGTTCATTTTAGCTTATCAGCTTATTATTTCTGCTTATTTAAGATTTCCTTAGCTTTTTAGAGTAGATTAAACCATTTTCCTTTACTGTCTTTAGGAGTAAGCTTATTTAAGCTTATTCGCCTTTTCAAAGCAATTTTAATAGTTGATCAGATTGTAGTTTTTAGCTTATTCTCCATTCTAGTTTATTGTAGTTGCTTATTCTTATGCCTGAGTGCTTATTAGGGATAGTTAAATATCTGTTTTAGCTTATTTGCTTATTTCTTGTTTCATTTTGTTCTGTTAAAGCTAGCAGTACTAACCTTAAGCTACCAGTACTAACTTAAAGCTAGCAGTACTAACTCCAAGTTAGTACTGTTAGTTAAAACTGTTAGTACTGTGTTAGTACTGCTGAGTTTTTCTTGCTTAATTTAGCTTAATTGCTTTTTGAATTTGCTTATTTAGAGTTAGCTTAGCTTATTTGATTTGTCTTAAGTTTATTTGAGCTTATTTGTGTCTTAGTATAAAAGCTTTAAGTGTTTTTACCATTCCTAGCTTTTAGGCCTGCTCTAGCTTATTTTCCTTGCTTCTCTTCTCGTGCATTTGCTTATTAGTGTTAGTACCCAATCATTCCTTGTCATATTCAAACATCGATTATCAATTCGTCTTTCGATTTTCAATTCAAGCCTCGTTGGGACATAACGACCCGGAGACACCCTATACTGCTTCCGGTTTCTTTGGTCTCGCGGATTCTGATCCTTGTTGTGTATTTACATTTATTGGTATATAAATAGGGGTGAGAAGAAGCGAAGCCAGTTACCATGAAGATTGCTACCAAAAATAACATTACCTCCGTTGTATGCCTTGTAGCTTGAGAAGAGCTTTCGATTACCCGTCATGTGTTTGGAGCATCCACTATCCTTTATCTACTCATCGGGTTCCAAGTCGACTCCAAGGCATATCTATTTATATAAGGCAACACCTCAAACATTTGGTCCCCAATAAATCATGGGTCCAAAGTTGTTATTGCTAAATATCCCTTGCATTTGATGCAACTGGTTGGGATGTGAAAATGGAAGACACATTTCCCATGGCATGTAACTTTGTCGTGGGAAGTTATTCCAAGTTACAGGAAAACTATGAGGTTGATTTTGTCGACCAATGTTTCTTTTTGGTTGCGGTGTTTTAGGACGATGATAATTATTTATGACTCTTCTAGTTGGTGGAGTTTTTGATCTAAGATTTGGTTTTGAAAATCCAACTCCGGGTTTTGACAATGGCTTATATAATTGTTTAACTTCATTATCACTAGCAACGAGAACTCTTACATTGTTTACGATTATGTGTTTTGGTCTAGGACCCAAAATAGATTTTTGAAAAAACACACTTTTCTCAGATCCATGTGTGGTTCCTGGTGGCGGTCCCATATTTGCTTTGGGGGACGCCTACACATTAAGGGGGCCGCCCATATTTATAGGACCTCTATCAGAGGACGCCTTTTTCTGAGCTTTTACAAATTTTATTTCCTTAGTTCCACTAGATGATGCTTCAAATGAATTAAACCCTAAACCTAACTTTTCACTGGAGGGTTTTTGATTATTTAACATTTCATTTAAGCAATGTGTGCTCTTTTCAAACTTGGTTACTTTGAGAGCTTCCACTTTAAGCTTTTCATTATTAATTTTAAGCATATGACATTTTACACATTCGAGATCAACTCCCTTGTTTTTATCGAGTCTACACACTTGTTCTTTTAGAATACTAATTTCCTTTTCTAAGCTATCTCTAGTGGTTTTTAGTCTTTTATTTTTAGTGATTATCTTCAAACTCATTTTGCACAGTTTATCATATTCATTATCTAATATATATCATCATATTGGACGAGGTTTTCATCACTAAAGTAAGAGGATTCGGAACATACCTCACTTGATGCTTGAGCTACTAGACACGTTTCGTTATTGACTTTCTCATCATCTTCTTCACCGCTATCACTCCAAGAACCTCCGACAAATGCTCTTTGGTTCTTGTCTTTTGGTGGTTTTGGACATTCTCCAATAAGATGATTCGGGTCGCCGCATCTAAAGCATTTTCTATCACTTTTACCGTTCTTGTCATCACGGCTTCTTTGGAATGTCTTTTTGTCGTTCCGAGGTTGTCTCACGAATCTACCTCTTCTCTTAAAGAATTTCTTGAAGTCTCTTACCGCCATGGCGTATTCTTCGTCTTCACTTCCGGAAGTCGAACACTCTTCATCACTAGATTATTTCTTAGCCTTTAAAGCAAGAGATTTCCTTTCAACTTTTGCTTTGACTATTTCGGAATCTTTCTTGATGATCATTTTGTGAACTTTGAGGTTCCCGATAAGTTCATCAAGAGATAGTGATGTTAAATCTTTCGACTTTTCAATTGCCGTGACATTTGCTCTCCATTTAAGATGTAGAGCCCTAAGAAATTTCCTAACATAGTTCTTGCTAAAATAACCTTTATCAAGAGCTTTTAGACTAGTAATAATAGTATTAAATCTAGCAAAAGCACTATCTGTAGATTCGTCTTCGGAAATGACGAATTGTTCATATTGTTGAACAAAAAGGTCGATCTTATTATCTTTACCTGATTATTACCTTGATGGGTGATTAACAAAGTTTTCCAAATTTCTTTTGCCGTGTTACACATGAAAATTCTTTCATATTATTTTCTAGGCAAAGCATTATAAATAACCATTTTAGCTTCATTATTTTTCGCGATTCTCTTTTTAAGATCATCGCTTTATTTTTCAAAAGGGATAACCTCATCTAATTTGGTTTCCGGATTTTGTTGAATGGGTTGAAAATCACCGTTGGTAATAACATGCCAAAGATCTAGATCTTTTAATTTAACATACGTCTCGAATCTATTTTTCCAATAAATAAAATGATCACTTTCAAAGAGTGGTGGTCTTTGCATAGATTGCCCTTCTAGATATTTTTCGGAATCCATAGATCGATCCAAGCTTTAAAATACAGTATATTTTAAAAATATTGAGTGACCTTGGCTCCTGATACCAATTGTGGAAACTAGAAGGGGGGTTGAATAGTTTACAAGTTCGTTTTCGTTTTAAAACTTTGCTTTTGAAATACTTAGATTCGAGTAGTATGTTTAACCAACCAACAATATGAATCAATCAAGTAAATATCTAAACTAATGGAAAATAACAATCACAACAATATAAAGAGATGAGAGAAGGAACAATCAAACCAAGACACCAAGATTTATAGTGGTTCGGCTATGAAGCTCTTCTTCGCCCTACTCCACTCCCCGAGTATCCTACTCGAGATTTCACTATCTCAACAAGCTCCCTTTAGGCTGAGAAAACTGTTTACATGTCGCTTACATTATTTTCCGACACTAAGCTAAATGTCGAGTCCTAATCTTAGCTAGAACCAATCTACCACTTCACAATCACTACAGGATCACTAGATCTACACTATCGGATTTACACAATATCCGAATCACACAAATACACAAGATAATTACAATAAAGATTTAATACTTAGAAGAAAAGAGGAGAGATCACTAATTAACGCTTCGTTTCTTGGCGAATACGAGTGTTCTTCTCTTGAACTTGAATGAGAGGGAAGAGATGAGAAGAAGAGATTAGATCACTTGAAACAAGATCAAGAGATGTTAGTGATCAAGATATTTAATGAGAGAAAGAAGGTTTTTAGAGAGAGAAAGAAGTGTGAGAAAATTCTTGCAAAGAGGTCTGATTTTCTGCAAGGAATGGAGCCGTATTTATAGGCAGGAAAAACCAATGGTCACTGGCGGCGGTCCCAGATATATAAGGGGGCCGCCAGTAGACTACGCTCCCTTTTTTATCTTTTTGTAGGGAAGGTTGTATCTGGTATAGAAGCTTCCGTTTTGAGGGGAAATTTTGAATTTCAAATTTTAAGTTTTTAATAAAACTTTTCTTTTAATTGGAAAATATTTTGTATAATTAATTTTGTGAATTTTTTTAAAAAAATGTAATAGATAAGAGAAAAATATTTTATTGATCACTAATAGTGATTACTAATCTTAGAAATGGAATTTTACGATTAATAATTTGTAAACGTTTAATTTTATCGTAAACCTTTTTACATTTTGTTATTATCAAAACGTTGAGAGGTCAAAAAATATAAATAACGTTTTTAGACATTATTTGTATTAACAAACTAAAAGAATAAGTTTATGTCAAACAACCTCCAGGTTTTGAGAGCAATGAGTTCCCAAACCATGTATGCAAATTGGACAAAGCCCTTTACGGACTTAAACAAGCTCCAAGAGCACGGTATGAAACTCTCTCAACCGTTCTCACCGAACACAAGTTTGTAAGAGGTAAGATAGACAACACTCTGTTTGTCTACAAAACTCAAACTGATGTGATTCGGGTTCAAATATATGTTGATGACATTATCTTTGGGTCCACCAGCATAAAATTATGCAAACAGTTTGCTAAACTGATGACTCAAAGATATGAAATAAGCATGATGGGTGTCCTCGCCTATTTCCTTAGATTTTATATTAAACAATTTGAAAGAGGTATTTCAATCAACCAAGAAAAATATGTCAATGATCTGCTGAAAAAAGTATGACATAAATGGTTCATCAGTGAAAACTCCAATGGTACCCCCTAACAAGTTAGGACCTGATCTCAATGGCAAACCCGTAAATGAGACTCAATAAAGAGGTATGATGGGATCACTAATATACCTAACTGCAAGCAGACCTGACATTCAATTCTCAACTTGTCTTTGTGCAAGATATCGAGCAAATCCTAAGGAATCCCACCTTATTACTATCAAGAGAATTTTTAGGTACCTAAAAGGTACTCCCAGTCTTGGTCTGTGGTATCCAAAGTGTTCAGGTTTTGACTTAAAAAGATACTCAGACTCTGACTATGCTAGATGCAACATGGACAGGAAAAGCACCACAGGTGCTTGTCAGTTACTAGGAGGCAAACTAGTGTGTTGGAGTGCTAAAAAGTAGCAATCTTTAGCTATATCTTCAGCTGAAGCTGAATATGTAGTTGCTGCTGGATGTTGTGCCAACATATTATGGATGAAGAGTCAATTCACTGACTATGATATCATTTATGAAAAGGTACCCATATTTTGTGATAACACAAGTGCTATTGCAATCTCAACAATCCAGTTCTGCACTCAAGAACAAAGCATATTGATGTCAGATATCATTTTATCAGATATCATATTCTAAAAGGGGACATTGAATTACATTTCATTCCTACTCAATATCCACTTGCTGATATCTTCACCAAGCCCTTGGATGAGCCAACTTTCAAAAGATTGATTGTTGAAATAGGTATGTTGAACATTGATTCAAAACCTGAAGCTTCAGTACTGACTGAAGAAAACTAAAGCTTCAACGCTTTCATCCAAAACTGAACAAACTTTCATATGTTAAATGTCAGTTCAGTTTTTAAATATAACCTTTAGCTTGCTTAAGTGAAGTAACTAAGCAATCACATATGTCTCATTCATGGATTTGCATGAGTATGTGTGGTTTTGTCGCCTTCGCTGGAGCACATATATTGGTCAAGTCAAGAACTGAACAAATCTGATTTGTTTTCTTCAGTTCAGTTTATAAAGAGATTTTATCTAATTTTTTAGCTATCTCTCGAGTGAAGTAACTGAGCAATCACATATGTCTCATTCATGGATTTGCATGAGCATTTGGGGTTTTGTCGCCTTCGCTGGAAGATTAATGATGATGAAGATTATAATAATCTGTTCAACATAACATAACATCAAACTTGAACCTAGTTTAGTCTTTGAACATCAATCACAAGGTCAGTTTTAAAAAAACAAATGAGATTTTCAAAATTAATATATTTAAATATATTAAAAGAGAAATCCAAAAGTTAGAATGACCACATCATCTTTCTCCCACCTACTTTTGTAGTTGAATAGATGGTTGTTCACTGTTCTAGGTGTCAGAAGCATGTTGTGCTGACTTTCATTAAATACAAAGTTTAGCACACATGTTAAAAACAAATCCTAAACATTCCCATAACTTTAAAACCTCAAATGACAGTTACAATTTCTCAAAGAAAAAATTGTAACTTCATTAATAATATAAATCACAACAAACCTTTCAACAACTCACTCTCACAAATTTATCAAGAACAAACAAAATGTAACATTTCTCATTTTTCTTGTCTTTGTACGACTATATTAATGATCACTATTTATTTCAGTCCGGTACGCGTTTACTTTTAATATTTACTTTTAAGCTAAACCGCGTAGACTAGAAATAATCAATGAATGTAAACGATCACCAAATAAATTAAGGTTTACATCAAACAAGTAAGGAATAATTATTTGAAGAATAATTATGTACTTTGCGTATTTTATTTTTATTGGTCACGTACAAGGGGTTACGTTTCGCGATAAAATACATTTAGACGCACCCCGGAAATACCTAGACTTACCTAGACTCAAACCAATACCCACGTATAACCTTTAAACACAAAAACTATAAATCTCTTGTACAAATAAGCCATGTGGCCGGTTACTCACACAAATATAACAAGCAAATCTTGCTAATAATCTTTAAGTACATGTACATATCCTAGGAAGTTAATGTGTGTCCTAATGGTTCCCTAATAATCTTTGGCACATTGGATAATAACCCATCCCTCCCCTAATTGCCGATTTCATGCATATATACATACTAACCTATAAGATTTTGCTAGCTACTAAATCTTGTACATCAACTAACTCATTAAAACTTGTACTAAAGTGGTATTAACATAAAACCATGAGTGTTTAACTAGGAAGTTTCAAAAATACCTCCTAGGGTACAAACTTGGTTCGGTGTGGGTTGCCTAGGAAACCAAGAGAGTGAACTAGTTCCTTGTCTATAAATATACATTCACATTTTACTTTTTGACACTCTTGTTAACTCACTCACGCCTCAAACACTTCCCTTCTTCGCGTTCGAGTCCTAAACCGCCAATGAATACCCTCCTTGATCTCACTCAAACCCACAAACTTTACTAGTCATCCTACAAGTTTATAAAAAGGGACGTTCGAGCTAAGGGATTGGTAAACCAAGCTTTGAAGCTTAAGTAATACGCGCTTGGGTGTATACGAGTCGGGTTGTCATCTAAACGCGCCATCAAAACTCTAGGACCCTTTTGTAAGTCATTCTAGGTCCTCTATGTTACTCCTATGTTCTTATGTATAATTATTTGAATTGTAGTACGTTTATACGTCGAGCTTAAAACCCTAGGTTGCGTTGAACATGCATGGCTCGACCCATGCATGGTTCACGTACACTTTTTATCACGAACCGACCTTGTGTGGTGCCATACACCAAAGATACACGTAAACTCTTTGAATAAATGTAACATTATGCCTTGGAAAGGGATGCTCGACGCTCTTATACGCGTGTATGTGGCGAACACGAATTGACGAAACCACATAAACACACTAATAAACTATTCGGACTCTTCTTGGGCTACGCGACCCATCCTTATGAGCCCACAAGACCCATGAGCCACAATAAGCTAGGACGGCTTATTCTTGTGCTTACCCGACTTAACGAGCTTAATATGGGCTTAAGAACCTAAGTGAACCTTTCGTGTTTCTTTTAAAACCAAACGGACCCTTAATGGGCCTCCTAGCCCATTAACGGGCCCTAAATGAGCAAATAAGCTCACAATAAGCTCGGGTAGCTTATTGATGATCTTACAAGGGCTTAATAAGCTTAACAGATTTAAATGTACTTAATGGACCCCAATGGACCCAACGAAACACCCTAAAAACCTTACCGGGCCTTAACGGGCCCAAGCCGGCCCAATGAAAACACTTATTAGCTTATTGGCTTATTTGGGATAAGCTGAAAAGGAAAACAGCTGTTCGGCTTAATACAAGTTGGGAAAAGCACTAGGAAAAGTCTAAGAACTCTAAACACCCTTATCGGGTTATGTCATTGGGCCCATAAGCCCAACAAGCTCGAAATAAGCTTCAATAAGCTCATCGAGCTTATTTTAAGCTAAACAGTCCCATATGAGCTTATTGGAGGCTTTTGGACTTATTGAAACTAAAATGGATCGCCTTGTTGGGCCCGTTAAGCCAAAAATAAGCTCGATAAGCTTATTTTAAGCCGAAACAACCCTTATGACCTACTTAAAGGATAAAAGCAATTTAAAACTATTTTCAAACCTTTTCGTGGTCAAAATATGAAAACCGAAAGTAGAGGGACTAGTTTTGTCTTTTTCGAAACTTGAATAAAATGTTAAAGTCATATGTTGAAAACTCATGAACTATAAGGACGAATTTCGTAAATAACTAAACGGTAAGGACTCACATTAAACCTTCAACATAGATTCGAAACTAGAGGGACCAATATTGTAATTAACGAAAAGTAGAAGGGTAGAACTCGTCACTTTTTCGAAAACTATGAAACCATAAGGACCTAAGTTGTAAATTTCGGAAATTAAAGGACTAGTTATGACTTTCTCGCAACTAGAAGGTTTAAAGCGTAAATGTTATTACTTTATAAACCTAAGGACTAAACGGTAACAACTAAAAACCTACGGGTACGAGACAAAAGGGAATAAATAAAACACTTACCACGTCGGTCAAACATTAAGGTTTTCGGGCATCGAACGACTTTGATAACACGTTAATAAATAAGTATATTTATTAATAATGATTTCACGTTTATCGAGAACCATCGAAGTTATAAATGCAATGATCTTGTGTGCCACCACACAAGTGATAACGGTATATATAAACTTAAAATGGGATTTAGTTTATACAAAGAGTCGTTAGCTTAAATGTGTAAACTAAGACTTGACCGTACTTACTTAGGTACTTAACGGTGTGATCCACTACCTACTTGGATACTTGTTATCATTCATGAGGATCTACCAGACTAAGGTGAGTTCATAGCCCATGCTTTATAATGATTTAAATGATTTACATCCTTGGGCTGAGAACATGCTTTGTTTTACAAACCTGGACGCTAGTATGTACTTTTTATGCCATGATTACGCGTTTCGCCTAGTTACCATAACCCCTTTATGGTCATGATCATGAATGTTACTTGCATGATGTAGTTGGGATTACATTGCCGCGGGCGCGAATGTTTGGAAGATCTATTAGGGATTGACACTCCCCGTTCAGGACTAGCTATCACTGGGATATCGAACGCATACCATGTGAATCTGGGGATGTTGCAGGGTTAGCACATCATTCACGGACACAGTTGGCATTTATAATTCGCATATCAATATACGTCGAGCCTCGGTGTCTATGAGCTCTAGGAAACGTAAATTTACTTTATTGATGTTTGATCTGTCTGCTTAATCCATACATTGAAATCTTGCCGGTCCTACCATTGATTTATACAAACCTATGAATTCGACCAAACTTTATGTTTGACATTTTAAGCATGTTTTTTTCAGGTCAAGAAGGCAGAGGTAGCGATGATACATTGGGAGTCAAATAATTGAAGAGTCAACACTTAAGATTTGGGTTATTACATTTTGGGGACAAATTGTTATAAACGTGAAGCTTTAGCTATTTTGTTTGAACCATTTGAAGCCATGAGTTATGTAACAAACAAGTATTTTGTTAATCCGATGTATCTTTTTCAAACGCGTTTATAGTGCTTCTTTGATCTAGTGCTATTGACCAATATTGATAACGCACTTCGGATATCAACATTCCGACTGCATACTAAGATTTGTGGGTGTTTCTGTTGGTAACAGAGCCGAGGTTATAGAGAACCAGGTCAAAAGTCTTTGTCTGGACTATAACCATTTTCAAAACTATTTTCACAAATGGGATTTGTGAGGGACATACATGCATTACTTGTTTACGTCTAGAGCATATATGCTTACTATGAATGCATTGTCGTTGCATTAGTCGGGTACAAGTGCTTTACCTTGATTATTATAAGTGTATAATAAATAATAGTACGTATATTACTATAAGAGCTTTATTATTAAAGCCTTACAAACATATCTTATCGATTTTTCTTATAAGTAATACTTATGTAAGTTATTTTACTTTTGCAGTAACCATGTCTTCAGCGACGTCTGATGTTACCTACACTTCCCGTATACCACCCGAATCCGAGCACGGCAGAGCTTTCGGGGGAGCTGGATTTTAGGGGATACGGAGGGAGGCATACACGGGTCTTCGTACTTGGTTACGACGGACTCCCGGCTACCAGCAAGTCGCGCCCACCATCACCGGATTTTATACTAGGTCCAAAAAATCCACAGACACCGCCGGTTCCTCAGGGAGAGGATGAGAGTGAGCCATTATTCATACAGACACATGACCCTAACTATGTGCCGGAGCCTATATATCCTGAGTACATACCATTGGAGGACGACCATGAGTTTCCGGCTGAGGAACAGCCATTACCACCTATTGATTCACCCACTGCTGAGTCACCTGGATACATTACTGAGTCGGATCTCGAGGAGGATCCAGAGGGTACGAGGATGATGAGAGAGAGGATTGGTCCGTGTTGACTATCCTTGGACGGGGGTGATGATGGAGATGATGTGACGCGATCTCCTAGGGGATGACGCCAGGGATGAGGATGAGACGAGGGGGGGGAGCGATGAGGAGGACGGATGGAGGAGGAGGAGCACTTAGATACCGGACGGACTTTGATACCAACTTCTGCGGATGAGCCGGTTCTTACAACTGATGGGAACAGTAGCATATTATACCACCTCCCTCCACTACCTTTGACCATTGGGGCTGGGATTTACCTTCCGGACCCAGAATTCATAATCCCTTCACCAGAGCTGAGGTGAGAGACTTTCTGGCCATGACTACTTCCATCACCATCACACACTATCTCACTATCACCCCACCACTCATGCAGGGGAGGCTGTCCTTGGCTAGGGCATGGACTCCACCTGCTCATTTACACCTTTACCACCATAAGCTGGGTGTCTAACCCAATACAGGACTCTCAGGATGGCATACCACCCAGGCTCTCATTGACTGCAGTTATGCCGCATTACCTCCACCTCCATTTACAACGCTACACTACATCTCTACCCATACATCAAACCCTGTTGATCGTAAGGGATGATATTCCGAGTCTGAGCCCAGCCTCCCCGCAAGAGGTTGATATGTCAATATTACAGCTCCAGATATGAGATCGGAGGTGAGTTCCTCGATAGACCTGTCAGAGGTCAAGGGATAGACTATGGGTTTATCAGCACAGTAGATGCTGAGGAGAGACGACAGGGGATCTAGGATGTTGGGTACGGGATTAGGGATAATTGGGTTGATACGGCTGAGGCAGTTCTGTGATAGCAAATTATGACCGCGGGGATAGAGAGGTCATCCACTAGGGTCGTTAGAGCTTGCTGGCGCCAGCGAGCCGTGATAAACAGGACTTCGTTATGTTTACTAGTGGATGCTCAGGTTAGTAGGTATCGTATATCACAGCGAGTTGATATGAAACTAGCGGGCGTCGGTTTTACTTATGCGGGGTAGGATGGACTATCCAGGATGGGACCGTTTGGATGGGGAGCGAGGATGGCCCTATGCTTCCAGTGAGGCTTGGGCTCGTTCGATAGGATTGAGCCAGGCTGGACTCATCAGGAGCTTTCAGACCATGTGATCATGTGTTATGCAATGGAGACCTATCTACAGGCACACAGAACAGCTACAGCTGCAGAGTATCTCAATCAGACACCAGCACTAGGTACACGAGACTCGCTTTCATATGCAGCAGACTGGAGTTGACAGGCACTTCGAGAGGCTGATCGTTATGGCGTCAGGAAATTGATGGGTGAGACTCTCCGAGTATCAGGATATGAGGCGAGAGTTGAGCGAAATGCAGGCTGGAGTGTTAGCGCTGCGGAGCAGCGGAGGACGCTGGACAGTCAGGACAGGACTAGGATTACCAGATTTACCAGGAGGGATATTGGGGACGCCGACAGTCAATCTAGTGATTTAGTTATTGTATTTTGTAAGGTCATTGTAAGGCATGGTAAGTATTAGGGGTTCACCCCGCTAGCATAGCCTTAGATCTTTTGTATTGTATTATGTGTATTCAGACGCACATATTTCATGTTAAGACTTTTCAAAGTTATGATGAATGGATGTGTTACTTTGCTACTACATTACTTCTATTGTATTGAGTATTAATCTATATATTATTTATTATTCTGTCATATAACCCCATGTTTTGTCTTTTGTGATCTAGACAAATCATGGCACCTACAACCAGAAGAGGACCAAATGCTCCATAGTCAACGAGGAAACCACCCAATACAAAATAACCCCCCGAATCCATCCAAGCAATGATCGACCAAGCTCTCTTGCGAAACTCCACCAATGGGGATGGAAGCCACAGTTCGCACGGGGATAACCGCAGGAACGTGCAAACTGCGCGTCCTTGTTTTTACGCTGATTTCATAAGTGCCAACTTTGGAATTCAAATGTGGGGCTGAAAGGCGTGGTCCTGGTTTAACTCGGTTGGATTGAAAAGATGGAGTCAGTTTTCAATATCAGTGGTTGTGCGATTGAGAATCAGGTAAAGTTTGCCACCTGCACTCTGTTAGGTTGTGCTCTGACTTGGTGGAATATGGTCAGTTAAGAACCTTAGATCCAGATGCAAATGCCATGACTTGGGAAGTGCTCAGAGAAAGTGGACGGACAAGTACTTGTCCGCAGGGTGAAATCATAATAAACTGGAATTCGAGCTGTGGGAAAAACTAAAAGTCAGGGAAGGGAAACGATCTGCGTACCAGCGGTCCATGAACATTTCAATAGTTAACTTGATATGTCCAAGTTTGTTTGCCAATGAACTGAGAAAGTTGACAAGTACCTCAGTTGGACTTTCCTGACAACAATTTATGGGAACGTCAAAGCTGCTAAACAAACATTGGATGTGGACTATTGAATTGGCTTATGACGTGATGGATCGGAAACTTCTCAACATATGCTGAAAGGCAATGGAAATCGGACACAAAAGGTTGGCTGATGATTCATCCAGCAAACAAACCCATGGACACCAACAAAAACCAATTCAATGAGGCAGATTGTAGCCAAAGTCTAAACCATGGGCAGGGAAAGGAGCCATATGGGGGATCCTTGCCCTAGTGCAACAAGTGCCATCTTCTCCATAAAAGGCGTGCACCGGAGGTGCCAACAGTGCCAACAAGATAGTGCACTTTGCTCGCCGATTGCAGGTTTTACTTGGCTAACACAATGTTTGCTAACACTAATGAAGGGCAATGGGGCAACTCCCTTAGGGAATGGTTAGTTATGCGTGTGGAGCACGGACACTTCAAAAGAGCTTGTCCAAAAACTGTCAAGAATAAAAAATGGAGGAATGGGGGAATGCTACAAGGGTGGGTTTATGCGTTGGGAATGCAGAATAATGAGGGGGATGCACCAGGGATCCCTGTTGCGAATGTCAGTACACGGGTACGTTTCCTCTAAATAAACCACTTTGCATCTATCTTATTCGACACTGGTGTTGATAGAAGTTTTATTATCCACTGCATTTAGTTCCTTGATAAACAATCGCCCCAACTTCATTAGAACATTGTTATGATGTCGAGTTAAGCTGATGGGAAAATAGTCGCGATAATCACAAATTATACTGAGGATGCACCTTAAATTTTTTTAGGGTCCATACGTTTCAAAATAGATCTTATGCCAGTAGAACGGGTTGTTTCGACGTCATTATTGGCCATGGTCTGGTTAAGAGGTATCCGCGGTGATCGTATGCGATGAGAAACTTGTCAAGTCCCCTACGGGTATGAAACTTTAAACCTTTTCGCGGAAACGAATAGTAGCAAGGGAGAGAATCCCGGTTTGGCCGATATCTCATATTCAAAAGCCCCAAGAGTACCTGGAAAGGTCGATGCCAGGGTCTTTTTGGCACAAATAAACCGCAAAAGAAAGAGGGGACAAGTCGGAAAGGAAACAGATATAAAGGACGTTACCAATCCGTCCGGGATTTTTCCAGAGGTGTTTCCGAGCTTGCCGGTATTCCTCCAACTCGAACGGTGGAACATTTCAAATCGACTTAGTTCAGGAGCCGCACCCGTAAGCTCGAGCACATATCGATTGGCACCATCCGAAATTGAAGGAAAACTAGCAGAACAAATACAGGAGCTTTCTGACATAGGGATTTATGTTAGAGCTAGTTCCTAAGCCTTGGGGAGCCACGGTCTTGTTTGTCAAATAGAAGGAAGGTATCGTTTCTGGATGTGCAATTGTATCCCGTGAGTTAACAAACTGACTGTAAAGAATAGTTATCACTCCGAGGATCGACGATTTGTATTGATCAACTTCAGGATCCAGTATTTATTCGAAGATAGATCTGAGATTCACGGATATCACCAACTTAGAGTACGAGAACTGACGTCCCGAAGATGGCATTTCGAACTCGGTTGGCCCATATACGAGTTTCAGGTTATGCCATTAGGTCTGACAAAACGCACCTGCGGTATTCATGGACCTCCATGATCGGTGTGCAAAAAACCTTACTTGGATAAGTTTCTGAATTGTTTCATCGATGACATATTTATTTATTCAAAGTCGAAAGGGTACATGGAAGAACACCTTAAAACAATCTTTGGAATTATTAAGAAGGAGAAGTTGATAAGCAAAGTTTCAAAAATGTGTTTTTGAGATTCGAAAGGTTACAATTTCTCGGACAGTCATTGATAGTAAGAGCATAAATGTGGACCGGCCAGATAGAGTATATAGGATTGGGCATCTCCAAAGACACACGGAGGATCCGCCGAATTTCTAGGTCTTGCTGGTTACTCTCGAAGGTTCATGATGGTTTTTCAAAGATAGCTAAGTCAATGAGAAACTTTACTCAGAAAGGAAGTCAAGTTTGATTGGGGAGAAAAGGAAGAGAACGCTTTACAATTGATTAAAGCTAGAAGTTGTGCGGATACCCCAATTGGTTTAATGAGGGAGCGAAGGACTTTGTGGTATTCTGTTGATGAGTTCATACAAAGGCTTTGGATGCAGTGTTAATGCAGAGAGAGATGTGAGTAGCTAGGCTTCGACAGTTAAAAGTTCCGAGAAGAACTTAAAACCACTCACGATTTGAACTTAGATCGGTAGTGTTTCGCCCTAAAGCTATATGGAGACACTATCTTTACGGAACCAGTGCCACCGTATTCACGAACCATAAAAGAATACAACACATTCTTCGATCAGATGGGAATGGGGGGGGCTTAACATGAGGCAACGCCGTTGGCTAAATTAATGAGTCGACTACAATGGGTTATTCGTTATATCCAGGGAAAGCAAAGTAAGTGGCCAACGGTGAGCCATAAAGACGGATTGGAGCCATTGCGGGTGTCGATCCTTGTTATGACACTTGGGTTTGGATCTTCCCAAACGGATTATTAGAAAGCTCAGATCGAGCTGAAAAACCAGAGAATTTTGTAAAACGAATGATGTAGGATGTTATGATCGGTAAGGGATATTACCCAAGGAAGCTTGGACCAGTGCCGATGAGACACTAGGCTTATACGGCCAGAGTGTTGGATACCCTTGCTTATGGCGACTTAAGATTCCGTGATTATGCTACGAATCCCCCAGTCGAATATTTATCATCCCGGTTCGAAAAAGATGTACCAAGACGTAAAGATGTTATTTTGGTGGCCTAACATGAAGGTTGACATCGACACGTACGTTAGCAAATGCCTGACAATGTGCAAGTTAAGGCCGGCCGAACATTCAAAGGCAATCAGGATTGATACGGACAACCAGAAAATACTCGAGTGGGAAGTGGGTTAATTTAACAATGGATTTTATCACCTAACTTCCTAGGTCGTCTCAACGGGTTTCGACACCATCTGGTGATTGTGGACTTCGACTTTACAAAATCTGCTCACTTCTTACCAATACGGGTGATTTTACCGTTGGATAAGCTGGGCCAAGGTTGTACTTGAACAGGATAGTGCAAGACACGCGAGGATACCGGCCTCAATTATCTGTGATCGTGATTGGGAGAATCACTGTCAAATTTCTGTGAGATTCATTCAAAAAGCTTTGGGTAAGGATATTAGCATGTGCATGCGTATCATCAGAAACTGACGGCCAGAGCTGAGAGAAAACCATTCATACTCCTCGAGGACATGCTACGTGCTTGCGTAATTGATTTTGGGCAAAACGGTGGTTAAACATTCTTCCATTGGCCGAGTTTTCATATAAACAACAGTTATATCTGCTTAGCATAAAGGCACCGCCGTATTGAGCACTTGTATGGTCGAAAATGCCGATCACCAGTATGCTGGGCGAGGTTGGGGAGAGCCCAACTGACTGGATACAGAATTATCCAAGAAACACAGAAAGATCGTTTCTGATCAATGCAAAGGATGCAGCGCGCACCAGGATCGACAAAGAGTAACGCTGGGATCGGAAGCGAAAAAACCTATGGATGTTTGAAGTTGGAGACAGGAGTTATGCTCAAGGTCTCATTTTGGAAGGAGTCGTACGGTTCGGTACGCGGGGCTGCTTGAACCCGAGGTAGTCGGGCCTTTCAAAGTATTGCCAAAAGTTGAAAGGTTGCCTACAGGTGGAACTTCCTCAAGAGTTGAGCAGAGCTTAACCACTCTTTCCTTTGTATATCTGAAGAATTGTTATGCCGATGATCATTGGCTCATGCGTTAGAAGAATTCATGCTCGAACGGGATAATCTCAGTTTGTGGAAGAGCCCATTGAATCATGGAACGGGAGATCAAACGATTGAAGCAGAGCCGGATACCACTGGTTAAGGTTTGCTGGAACTCTAGGCAGGGCCTTGAGTTCACCTGGGAACGTGAAGATTCGTTCAACAAAAATACCTACAACTCTTCAAATAGGGCGTCTCGTATTACTACAAGGTCTTAAGCTTTGAGGACAAAGCTCTTTTAACGGGTGGAGACTGTAACATTTCTCATTTTTCGTGTCATTGTACGACTATGTTAATGATCACTATTTATTTTAGTCCGATACGCGTTTGCTTTTAATATTTACTTGTAAGCTAAACCGCGTAGATAGAATCAATCAATGAATGTAAACGGTGTCCACAGAACATTTAGGTTTACATCAAACAAGTTTGGGAATAATTATTTGAGAAATAATTATGTACGTTGCGTATTTATTTTTATTGGTCACGTAAAAGGGTTAAGTTTCGCGATAAAATACATTTGGACGCACCACTGGAAATACCTTGACATACCGAGACTCAAACAATACCCACTTTGAAAGCTAACACAAAACTTAACTTCAAGTCTTGTGTTTATATCACTTTGGAACCCGAAATGGGCAAGTAAACTTGCAACAAAGTCCAATGTGGATTTACTAACATAGGCAAATCTCTATTCTTGATCTTTAAGAACATGTAATAGATAGGGTAATTTATATCTTGTCCTAATGGTTCTACTAAGCTTTAGGAACATGGGCATAATACCCCATTTCCTTGCTTTGGGTTTCTCTTTTGTGTCCGTAGCCGAACAATCATAGACAGGTTCACAAAACCATAAGAATTTCCTAGCTAAACATAATCTTGTAAATCTACCTAGCTAATTTATACTTGTTATTTTCTACTTTGTGGTTTAGCTAAATACCATGTGTGGCTAACTCAAGAATACCCGAAAACCACGCCTAATGGCAGGTTTGGTTTTGTGGTGGATAAGAGATGTGACTAAGCTTCATTGCCTATATAATATGCTCCTACACATACGACTTAGACCTTCTTAAAAACTTACAAATCCATTAAAACATTCACTATATCTCTTGTTCGGGTTATATTACCGCAACCAAGCACCCTTTCGTTCATTTCGAACAAACAAATACCAAACGGATTATTCGAGCTAGGGTATGGTTGTTTTGATCGTGTAGATGCTTGGGAAGCCCTTGAAGGCCTAGGTTTGTCGCGGGTTAAGGTTGCTCACTCCTACTCGACATCCATTTCAATCTTAGGACTCTTGTAAGTAAACCCTTCGGGCCACTTTTTAATTATCTCTTGTGTTTTTATACGTGACATTGAGGGACACATCGAAATGTGATGGTGTGAGCCCACACGCGATGAACGTGCATGGTTCACGCCATGCATGTCGCATGCACATGAACCACATGGTTCACGAGTGCTTGACTCGACCCACATTCGTCTTGGTCTCACCATCACGACTAAAGGTCACGTTTGGTTTATATGCTACACGTAAAGAGAACGTGAACATGCATGGATTTCAACCATGCATGGTGCAAATGTGTAAACATGTCACTTGAACGCACATGTTGTATTTCGCGTATGTAGTGAGCGGCCATAGTCAAAAACATGCGTGGAAAAGGTTTCCCCAAGACCTTGAACGTACTTTTCCTAAACTTAGACGTACGATCACACGAAAACTGGACACTAAGCTTTTTAAACATAGTTGTCTTGCAAGTAATTTACAAGGGCCACTATGGACCACGTATAAACCAGCGAACCTTTAAGGGCTTCAAACCATTAGCGGGGCACAATAAGCTTGGACCGCTTATTGGTGACCTTATGTGTACTCAATAAGCCTAATGTGAACCTAAGAACCTAAATGGACTCTTGGCATGTTTCTTTAAGTCGAACGAAACTAAGTGGGCCTTCAAGCCCATTATCGAGTCCATAAAACATAGACATACGCTACGGATTAAGCTCCCATAGCTTATTAGTGAGCTTAAGAAAACAGTTAACGTCTCCTAAAAATCATGGAAAGGTCGTTGGATCCAAAAGGATTGAGGCCTAACCTATAGAACCCCTACCGGGTTGCTATCGGGCCCAATAGGCCCAATAAAGAGCTTATTAGCTTATTGAATAAGCTACATAAGCAACGGACCTCCTAAGGGCTTATTAGACTTAAACGAGCTTAACGGACCCTAATGGACCCAACAAGACCTTTTAAAAGCCTTACTGGGCCTTAACGGGCCCAAGACCGGCCCAACAGTAATGCTTATTAGCTTATTGACTTATTTTAGTCTTAGTTCAAATTTATACTTGAATTTTTCAAAAAGAAGTCTTCTATAAAAAAATAAAAAAATAATAAATCAAAATCAAAATATAATAATAAAAGTTGTGGGCTGATAAAAGTTTACTACCTCTTGCCGGCTCACAACCGATATGGTAGTCTTCTAAAGAAAGCCCATAGTAAGACTAAAAATCTAAGACTGATAAAAGTTTACTACCTCTTACCGGCTCACAACCGATGTTGCAGCCTTCTAAAAGGTCAAGGATTACAATTGCATAAATGTTATGTTTAAGTTTGAATTAATAAATAGATCTTTTTTTTGTTAAATTCAAATATGCTTTTGAACTTTGAACTATTCTATTTTAAAGTTTTTATATACGGAAAACTGAGAGTTTTTTTAAAACCTAATGGTTCTGAGGTCCCGATATTAGTTCTCTGTGATGATGTCAAAGCTATGGTCACTTAGCAGACAAAGGTTGGGATGTGCCGAGACGAAATTCACTACATGGGATGATCTCGCCTTCAAACTCATTATTCTCGGGTGGAACAAGAAACATAGTATTTTGCAAAATGTTGATCCACGGTTGAAATACAATAGCACAATATCACCTAAGATATAATAATTGTCGGGATGTGAAAATTTCACAAGTCTGCATATATGGGTATTGTTAGATCTTAACTAATTTTTTAGCGGTGATTAGTTTTAAGATTGGTTTGGAGCAAGTGAAAGTAAGAACGAGAATTTATCCTTTTTTTTGGGGACACTTCTTGGACGAAATGCATTTTGTTCTATGATCCCCTAAAGGTTATGGAATAACGAAAGTCGGAAATATCACTAGGTATGTTGCTAAAAAAAGGAAAAGTTTGAAAAATGGAAATATGGTGGTGTTTTTAAGCTTGTGATTTCTTAATCTCCCCAAAAGGTCTTTGCTCTTTTCAAAGATTTAGTTGGGGATAAGTTTTTAATGGTATTTGGTTTTTTAGATCATATAATATTGTGTCGAGACAGACAATCACTTAGTTGGGGAATGTTGATATGTGGAGAAATCCATATTTTTTATACAAAAATGGCCTTTATAATTAACAAATTATGCAAAATTATTCTTGTTTATGAATGTTTTGTAATTTGTGATGTGTAGGTAGGATATTGCAAAATCATCAGAAACGAGTAAACCGGACAAACACGGACACGAGAACGGATAGAGTGCAAAAGAGCCGGAAGTATCTAGCAAAAGGTCAATAAAGTCAAGTCTTGGTCAACAATGGTCAACCCACAAGAAGACAAAACCTTGACAAATACCCAAATGCCTTATTGTTAACTAATTTTCCAATAGTCCCTAAACCCTTTTAAAAACCATAATCTCTATTAGTATAACATTAAGACTAACGATCGTTAAATCACTTATAAAACCAAAAACATAAACCCTTAAACACCCGGCCCAATTCCATTTTAATAAATCCAAAGCCCAAGTTAAAACCACAACCCTGGGTCAAATAAAGATATAAAAATAAAAAGAAAAAGGGAGGGAAATCTGTTTTTATATCATCGTATGTTCCCAGCTATTACCTCGCATTAAAACAAAGGGTAAAATAAAATTGACATGGCCAAATAAAGATTCCAAGTGCCAAGCTCCACCTCAGCATCAAAAATGTCACCAAGGTTTTCTATTGGTCAAGTTAACTCAAAGGAATGACACGTGGGATCCAATGTGAAAAACACTTATATGGATTCTACACTAAATCTTTTGTTTAAAGAAGTAAAAGCCTCTGACATACGGATTGCCACTCTGGCAATCCGTGTGCTCACTTAATAATCCAACGGTGAAGAGTGAAGAGCCAATTATTACAAGGAATGAAGGGTGTGGATATGAAAAGGGGAGCGGCTAACAAGACTTGAGGACCTAGAAACTCTTATCCTGCTTATACTACAAGGGCTATCCTCACTCACAGGAATCATATAAGCTCATCTAGAGTAGTCTCTTAAGGCTAGCTTAGGTAGTTTAGTTTAAAATAGCTTTTGTAATTTAGCTTTTATAATGTGTTAATTCAGTAAATGTAATCTGTTTTTCAAGCTTGTAATCTGTTATTCTCTTATTAATAAAAAGTGTGTTTTCATTTTAATATGCAACTTAAGCTTTACTTAAAAAGAAATTTGGTTTGATAAGCTCTTAATCTCAAATAAGCTCTTAATAAGCTGTCATTTTAACTACTCAAGCTGCGTGTTCACTTACGTTTTGACTCATAGAATTAATGGACATTCAATTTCCACTCCCAAATATTACCACAGCTTATGAAATGGAAGGGAAACCAAACATGGATGGGTTTCCAGGACAATACCAGCTTATCACTTGATAAGCTGGAGCTTGTTGATAGCTCATTTGAGCTTAATCTTAGCCTTGTTTAGAGCAAAGGCCCCTGTAAATCCCCTTTTTACAATTTTAGCTTAATTTTGCATTATTAGCTTATAACTGCTTATATTTGCTTATTGCTGTTTTAATTAGCTTATCTCTACTTATATTTGTTCTTTAATGCTTAATATGTTTATTAGTTAGCTAGATTTTAGTTTGTTGTTTATGTTATAAAAAACTGTCAAAAAATACAATAAAAAATAACATAGATTAGTAGCTTTTTGTTTTGCTTATCAGTGGCTTAGATCTGTTATTAGGACTTTTTTAGCTTGTATTATCTCGGTATAACCTGTGGTGCATTAATAACTCATCTTCATAAGCTAATAAATGGATTTAGACTTTTTAAGGGGTGTTTGGCACAAGGCAGTACTAACTCAAGTTAGTACTGCCAAGGCCATTTGGTCCTTAGGATTGGTTTAAATTAACATTTGCAGGTTTATAAGATTGGATTTAAGGAAATTTATAGGTTTAAATTAGCTTTCTTATATGTGATTTAGCTATAGTTAATTCTGTTAGTTTATGCTCAGTTTCTTATTAGCATATATATCGCTTAGTTTGTTTTCTTAAGAATAATTGCCTCTATTTGATTTAGTTTGGTGTGATTTAAAAGTTGTAGAAAATCATTGTTTACATAGTTTTCATAAAATAAAGAGACATTCATATAAAAGCGGTATCACAACGTATACATAAAATGATTTAAAAAAAATAGTTTTCCCCAAGCCTCATCAAGATATAATTCAAAAGCATTTTCATAGATTGTCATCAATATAAAATATGTAACTCAAAAAAGGACATCGTAATACAAAAAGGGATTGCAAAACACCGTAAGGACTCTGATATGTGAGAAATCACATATCCTTTCTATATCAAAAATGGCCCTTAAATGATTAAAATGTGCAAAAATATGCTTGTATTTGTGTATTTTGTTGTTTGTGAATGTGTAGGTACGGATGTTGCAAAAATCACAAGAAAACGGTCAAAACCGAACAAACACGGACACGAGAACGGAAAGAGTGCAAAAGAGCCAGAAGTTTCTGGCAAAAGGTCAATAAAGTCAACTCTTGGTCAACATTGGTCAATCACAAGAAGACAAGACCCTTAAAAATACCAAATCAGTCCTCAAAGTTAAATCATATTACACAAAAGCCATAAAAACCCTAACACCGTTATCTCTTTTATACTTAAGAGATAACGTTCGTTATCTTCTTATAAAACCAAAACCTATTAACCCATCACCATTGGCCCAAAAACCTATAAGCCCAAGTCAAAGTTATATAAGCCGGGTCAAAGAAAGTCAAAATAAAAAAAGGCGCGTAACTTTGTTAAGAGTTACTATTCATCATCATCTTTATTTCAACCCGACATAAAATCAAAGGGTAAATTTAAATTGATGACTTGGCTCTAAGATTCGAGTGCTATATGCCATCTCAACAAAGAAAACATCACCTCAAAGGCTCTCATTGGTCAATCCGAGACAAGAATGACACGATTGAAGCCAAGAAGCACACCTTGAAGTGGGATTTTGCACTAAAACCTTTGGTAAAGAAGCACAAGCCTCTGACACACGGATTGCCACGCTGGCAATCCGTGTGCTCACACTTTGATCCAACGGACACAAGATGGGAGCTAATGATTGGAAGCAAACAAGGGCCAAGATTAATTTGAGCATTTAACAAACTTGGGGATCTAGATTCTTCTTTCTCCGCTATAAATACAAGCATTTCCTCACTCACAAAATCATCTAGGAGTAGTTATAGAGAGTAGCTTTTAAGTAGCTTATGTAATTTTAAACTTATGTAATTTCAATTCCTGTTTTCAGATTATTGTAATCTCTATTTCAAAAGTATTGTAATCAGCTTTTAGTTAATGAAATTATAGCTTAAATTTAAAAAAGGAAGATGGAAGTCGGGGGTGAGCAAGGCTCGAACCCCCGACCTCAACATCCTCACCTTTTATAACACAACACACAACACACTCAACCAACGCGCCCTGGGGACTTTTTCATTCTATCTTTGCAAAATTAATTTCTTATATACATTTTAGCTCTTTTAGTGTAATAAGCTGTTTTTGCTTATTACACAGCTTATTCGATAAGCTGTGTTTCCAAGCTTATTTTTCCTAGATTCCTCATTGTTCAAGCTATTTTTCGTAATTTTTTCAGAATTTTTATAAATAGTTTAGTATTTTTAATCATTTAATTTCATTAAAATCGTTTTTAATTCATAAAAAATTATAAAAAAGTCAAAAAAATATAATTCTTTTTTAGAAAATTTTCTTTTATCATATAGTTTCTAGGAAAATTAGTTTTGCTTCCGTAGGGTTTAAATTGCAAAATTTCATTTTTTAAAGAACGGGATTCATTCCCGTTCACGTTTTTAGTGTTTTCAAGCTCAAATCTCCTTCGTTTTTAGTCTAGTTTTCTTTGTTTTAGCTTTTTAGTCAATTAAGTCTTATAAAAACCAAAAAGATCATTTTAGGCTTAATTTTAATAATTTAGGGTTTTTAGGTCCCGTTTAGGATTCCCGTTTTGTGTTTTTAGTTAAAATTTATCTTCCCTTTAGTGTTTTTATGTTTTTGCTTTAATTTTCTCATAGTTTTAGAATACCAATTATGAATCTTGTCCCATTCAAGCATCGATTCTCAAAACGACTCTCGACTTTCAATTGCATTCCTCATTGGGGATAACGACCCAGGGAATCATACCCCCCGGATTACTATATTGTGATTTTTTTGATCTCCTAACCCTCTTATTATTATATATTTATATATTAAATTGTGCGGCAGGATTTACACGGTTAGGGGGGGGGGGGGGGGGGGGGGACCTATACATTCTGTATATGTCTTTCTATTTTATTAGATCTATATATATATATTAAAGTAATAAGCAAATCGATCACCCACATATGTTTGTCAAATGATCAGACCAGGTTTCTTTTTAATCCACCTCTTATCCGGGTCATATTTAGATTGTATATTTCAACATGTACAAGCTCAAGTGGTAGGGTACGTGTTAGAAACCCATGTTGTTTATGTTACTATATTAAAAAAAAAAGTTATTAAGTTGTGTAATTTGTATATCTTCGTCCGAGTCTTGGCTTAGCAACCAAACCAGAAAATGTATTCGTGTAAACAATTACTAAAACCCTTCCACTTAAATTCACTACCAAAGCACCAAATGTATCCCATCCATTTCCGTTTCTTGTATTTCTCTCCTACTCCCCCACAACCCTTTAAAAGACCTCTTACTTGGGCTCATTTGGAGAAGAAACAGACAAGATTACGGACCTACACCAAATCCATGAAGAAGTATTGTTCACATAGCGCATCAGACGACGTCGCCATTATAAAGCGAGGTCGTTAAGATCTTCATCATGATGGCGTCAGAGATCCAGCGACGGCGTCAAGACGTGGCTAACTTAAAGAGGATCTATAATCATTCATGTGGCGACGGCGTCACAACTTCAAAGTGACGCCGTTGCGCGGTTTTCACTATATATACAAAACCGATTTTAGGGTTTTAAGTGTGTAACTTTGTATAACTTTTAGGAGACTAACCCTAGTCTTTCTAGCAGCTTTTTAGGTCATATTTAGGGCCTCAAAACCCTATTGTAACTACCTTCAATTCATGTTTTAATCAAGTAAGATTGTTTATCATTAATCATTTAATATGTCTATGTGTTGTCTGATTGATTTATGCTCTTGTTTTCTTTATAACATGTTAGGCTAAACCCTCATTTGTATTTACTTATGATTGCATGAAACTTAGGTTGTAGATCCCTGATAAGTGTAGAATACACATATCCGTTTGTACTTAAAATAACCCAATTAAACCCAAAACAGACCAAAAATGGCAAAATTATGCTTGTATTTGGGTGTTTGTATGTGCAGGTATGGATAAGTCAAAAATCACAAGAAAACAATCAAAAACAAGCAAACACGGACACGAGAATCAGAAGAGTGCAAAAAGAAGCTAAATAATCAAAGCCGAAGCCAGAAAAGTCAAGCCTCAGTCAAATTCAGTCAATGAAAGGTCAAACAAAGTCAACACAAAAGGACAAATCCTCAAAATGTTTCACTTTGGTCCCTCAACTCTCACAAAAGTCCAAAAATGTCCCCTCCTCCCTTATTGGGCCTAGGAAAGCTTATTGGGCCTGAAAAACCCAAATGGGCCTTGCCCGGATCCTTAGGCCCAAAACCTTAGCCCATTTCTTTTTATAACAACCACAAGGACCAAACTTGCAAATTCCCAAACCCTTTTATAAACGAGAAAAGAAGAAAAGAAAGACAAGGGCCATTTGTGCAAAATTCCAAAGTTATAACAAGTTTTTAACTGTCAAAAAAATGGGCGCGAGTTTTTTTTACTATTCATCATCACCAACAATCCACCACTCAGTTAAAAACAAGGGGCAAATAGAAATTAAAGGGTGCTTAGGTCAATTCAAGTGATCGTTTACAAGATGGCAGGGAGAGATTAGTCAAATCAAGGCTCTAAGTATCCCTCTATCAAGCTCATGCCACGTAGCAATGGTAAAAGCACAATGGAATGTGGGTTTTTGTGCTAAACTCACTCACAAAGAAAGCACAAGCTGTCACATCAAGGAATGACAGCTTGGCAATCCTTGAGTGCACAATTTGATCAAACGGCCACAATTGATGCTCAAATGATTGAAGAAATGATTGGCCAGGATTAAAAGGATTGGAGAGCAAGGCAAGAGGCTAGAAGGATCCAAGGCAGGCTATAAATAGAGCCTCACCTCTCACACACACAACATCTAGACGTAGCTTAATTTAGTTGTAGCTTAAAATTTTAATTCCTAGCTTAATGTTGTTTTAATATTGTAATTCTCCTTTTAAAGGTATTGTAAGCAAGTTTTTAATGAAATTCAGTTTTACTTAATCTCTCCAAATTTCTTTTTCATAAGCTCTCTTAATAAGCCAAATTGTCTTAATAAGCTAATAAGCTCATTTAAAGCTCTTTCAGTCTATAAGCTGAAATAGAGCTTAATCAATTCAGAATTATTCTTACTTAAACCTTAAATCAGTTAACTTACAATCACTATGGACTTTATTGGATATGAGCTTTTGGAAGGGGATCTTAACTTGGAAGAGATCCCAAGGACTTATACCCTAGCTTATTAATAAGCTAGGGAGCTTGTAGCTGCTCTTAATTGAGACCTTTTGTTTAGCTAAAGGTTCAAGTAAGTTTATCTTCAATTTCATTGCACTTTCATCATTTAGCTTAATTAGTCTTAATATAGTTTCTTCTTAATTGCTAATTAGCTTATTGTATCTGCTTATTTGTGCTTTTAGTCAACTTATTGTGCTAATTAGTTATTAGTTTTCATCTGTTTTAAGATTTATAGCCATTAGATCTATAGTTTAAATTTCTGTCATTAAAATCTATAAAAAAACCAAAAATATTAGTTAAATTAGTGTAGATCCTAAAATTATGCTTAATTAGTTGTTAATTCATGATAAGTAAGTTTGTTTTAAGCTAGTTTTAATCTGGTATTCAGTACTTGTTCATTAGATTTCACTTTAAAAGCTTTTCTTAAACCTGTCATAGTGATAAAGGGGTGTTTGGCATAAGCTTGTTTGACTAGTAAAAGTCAAATTAATTTGATCAAATCACCTGAGTTAGTTGTGTTTTAGCTTAAGATCAATAGGGAATTAATTTTTAGAAGTTAGTTTTAAGAAATCAAAAAGTTATGGTTTATAATGTTGGATCTAGCACTAGGGGAATTTTTCTCTAAATTGCACTTGTGCAATTGTTGATCTAAGCCCTCAAAGGCTTAGATCTTACTTGCATTGTGTTTATACACTCTACTTAAGTGTGTTTAAGGTAGTAGTGGTTACTAGGACACCTGCACTTTAGTTTTTTTTTAATCTTGCCAATTGCATCAGTAGGAACTAGACAGTTTCTGCTGTCACTTTTGATTTAATTCCTAACTAGGGTAAACTAGGATTTAGCTTCTAGGATTCAAGTAGGATATAGTCTAGGTGAAGCTTAATACATATTAGGTCTTAGTTTTAGGGTTCTAGCTTATTTACTAGCTTAAATTTAGCTGTCAAATGTCACATCATTCATAAAACACCAAAAACAAGTAGGTTAATTACTTAGTTTCCTAAAATCTTAATTCTAGCTTAAGACAGTAGTTTTTATAGCTTAAATAGATAGATTATAAGTAGCTTAACTAGTTTTGAGGAGCTTATAGTCTAGTTTAGCTTTTTAAGGTTTTTAGCTTATTTGGATTTTGAGTTACTTTGCTTATTTCCTGAGTTTGCTTAAGTCATGCGTAATTTCAGTAGCTTAAAAACACTTCTAGCTTAGATTTCTTTGCATTTTTAGATTAAGCACATTATAAGCTTCTTAGATTATTTTTCCTTTTTAGATTTGAGCTTAAGATAAGCTTGTTATAAGCTTTTAAGTGAAATTAAGCCCAAAAGCTTACTTTCTGTGACATCAGCTTATATAAGCTGTTTTAGAGCTTATTACTTAGCTTCAGCTAAAGTTCCTTTTGTTAAAATAGCTTATTTCAGTCCCTTTTTTAATTTCTAGTATTTAGTTTGTCATAAAAGTAAAAAAAAAGCAAAAAGTGGGGTTAGCCTGCCTCAAACCCACAACCTCCCATACACAACACCAATGACTTAACCAGTTTGCTACATTAGCTCATCCATTAGTATAATACACAATCAAATACTAGTACACACTTTCATTTCCTTTTTTATAAATAAGCCGTAGCTTATTAAGCTCATTTTAGGGCTTATTCGTTAAACAACTTAGCTTTTCTTATTTTTCTTAAGTTCCTGCTAGTGTTTAGGTCTTTCCCTGAATTTTTCATAATTTTTCATCTTTTATTTTATTTTTAATCATTTTTCGAAAGGGAAAATCTTAAAAAATTCATAAAAAAATAGAAAAAGTTTCAGAAAAATCCAAAAAAATAATTTTTAGTTTTATGAAAAATAGCTTAAGGTTTACATCTAGAAAAATCATTTTTACACTTTTTAGATTTTAAATTTCATTTTTGAGCTTTTATTTTAAATATTAAAAATAGGATTTTAAAAATTAAAATAGTTAAAAATAGTTTTCTTTGCTTTTATAATATTTTAGATTTTTATAAGCTTAAAAATCATTTTTTCAAATTTTTAGTACTTAATTTACTATTTTTTAAAATTTAATTAGATTAAATTAGATTTTTATTCATAATAAATTCAAAAATAATCAAAAAAATGTTTTTCTTTTTCCTAAAATTTTCTTTTGTCCTATCTTAGGTTTAGAATTTTAGTTTACATTTTTAGAGGTTAAAATTAGTTTTCTTGCTTAATAGTCGCGTTTTACTTGTTTTCCGTATTTGATTAATTGTCCATTTTAATTGTTGCTTTTTATTTAGTAGTCATAGCTTATCAAATCAAATATCTTTGCTTCATTCAAATCAGAATCCAAGCTTAAACGAGGTTTCAATTTCACTAGTCGTTGGGGAAACGACCCGGGTGATCATATTTGCCCGGTTTAATATACGTATTATATATTATATTATATATATTTTTGAGAGTGAATTTTATCAAGGGTAACTTGGTAATTTTCTTAATTACTCTTAGGATTATATTATATTGTGATATATTTTAAGTGTATAAAACTATCGATCAGTTTTTGGCGCCGCTGCCGGGGACTAGTGTTTAAGATTCCTTCGTTTTGTGTTTGTTGATTTGGTTTGAAGATCCTTTCATCCAAGAAAGTTTCATTTTTGTTTTATAATTCAAAAATCCAAAAAAATCATAAAATATAAAAAGTAAAAAAAAAATATTTTCCTTTTCTTTTTAGTATAAGTAAAAGATAGAAAAAAAAGAAAAAAAATCAAAAATATTAAAAAATCTTTCTTTTTAATTAAAGAAATAAAAAATCACCAATTGGTAAAAATACCAAAATATAACATTCTCAACGGAGGTGTTATCATTTCAATTTCCGGTGAACTTGTTGGTTCCCAAATCGAACTAAAGATTTAACACTTGCCATTTGTGTCTCTACGAAATACGGCTCACCTTGAAAAGCAATTTTCGAGAGCTACCGCGAAGTAGTTGATTATTTTGTTTAAGTCTCTTCCGTGTAACCGTTCAAATTCATTGTTAAAAAAAATAATAAAAAATAAAAAATAAAAAAATTAGTGTAAAGTTTTTTGATTTTTAGTTTTTCTTTTTATGCGCACTCGTTCGCAATCTCGAAGACGTCGTCAACAACAAACTCTTCCGGTTGTTGAAAATTTTGAACCAATTGTTGAACAAAACGTTGTTCCAATGGCCGACAATCGAACGATGGCCCAAATGTTACAAGCACCCATCGAGGGGTATGAAGATGCTATAGTTGTTCCACCGATCAATGCTAACAATTTCGAGCTTAAACAACCTTTAATCAATCTAGTGCAAAGTAACAAATTCACGGGTAGACAAGATCCTCACAATCACCTTCGATTTTTTAACAAGGTCACTTCAACGTTTAGACATCCCGAAGTTCCAAACACTTCAATAAAGCTTTTTCTTTTTCCTTTTTCTCTAGTTGGTGAAGTCCGAGATTGGTTAGACAAGGAACCTCCTAGATCAATTCTCACATGGGACGACCTTGTTTCAAAATTCATAAACCAATACTTCCCACCTTCAAAATCCACTTACTATCGGAATGAGATCATTACTTTTTACCAAAAACCCAATGAAACCTTCAACGAAGCATGGGAACGTTTTAAAGGACTCCTTCGTCAATGTCCTCACCATGGCTTTTTGGAACTACACCAACTCGATACTTTTTACAATTCTTTGAATTCAAACGATCGAGATGCCTTAGATTCCGCCACATGTGGAAATTTTTTAGACAAGATGCCTCAAGAAGGTTTAGCGATTATTGAAAGTAAGTCAAAAGTTTGTTACTCAAGAAGTCGTGCTAATGATTCAAGAGTGAGTACGGATGCTCCTCTTTCTATTTCTTCACCTTCTAATAATTCTTTCGATATGCAACAAATAGCCGCTTTCTCTCGAGGATAAGATGACAATGACAAGATAACCAAATGATGAATGAAATGAAAGCTTTAGTTGTTACTACTCCTGCACCCGTCAAAACAGTTAAGGAAGTTTGTGTCACTTGTGGCTCGAATCACAATTTTAACCATTGCCCGTTAACTCGAGGTGGAAATGATTTTCCTATTTTTCATGACAACATCCAACAATTTCAACAAACTGCAGCTGTTGGTAATTTTCTTCAAAGAAAACCAACCATCCATTTGCAAGTCAAATGAAACCACCGGTTTTAAATCAACTGAATGCCCAAACAACAAAACCGATACCGAAGGAACCAATCTAGATTTCAAATCAAACAGAGAAACTTTTAATCAAAACCGTCAAAATAACCAAAATCAAGTTTATCAAGCTCCACCAACCAACCAACCACCAATCAATCAAGTTTTACCTTACCAACCTCCAACAAATAGTGTGTCTAAAACAGATTTTGAAAGCTACGTCAAAGTAAACGATGCGGTATTGAAGAATGTGCAAAATCAAAATCAAGGTTTGCAAAATCAAATCACAAATGTTACAAGTTTGTTAACAAGCCTTTGCACCAAGATTAATGATTTAGGCAATACCAACCAAGCTTCAAGTTTAAATACTTTACCAAGCAATACCATTCGAAACCTTAGGAACAAAGCCAAGGCAATTACGACTCGTAGTGGTGTGTCATACGATGGACCTCCGATTCCACCGCCGGTGGTGGAAAAGGAAAGTGAGGTGACAAAGGATACGGAGCTACCGAGCACCAAAGACATCCAACCTCCTCCATTCGTCCAAGAACCAACAAAAGACAAAGAACCAATCAAAGAACCTTCTTTCGTTGCTAACAAAGCCAAACCTAATTTGCCTTACCCATCAAGACTCAACAAACAAAAGATTCATGAAAAAGATGATATCCTAGCTTCAAAGTTTATGGAAATCTTCCGTAATCTTCACTTTGAGCTAAGTTTCGCGGATGCTCTCATTCATATGCCAAAGTTTGCTCCAATGTTCAAAAAGATGCTTAATAACAAAGACAAGTTAATTGAGTTAACCAAAACACCGTTAAATGAAAATTGTAGTGCGGTTGTCCTTAAAAAGCTTCCAGAAAAGCTAGGTGACCCCGGTCGATTTCTCATTCCATGTGATTTTTCAGAGTTTGGATAATTAATAGCCCTTTCCGATTTAGGTGTCTATTATAATCTCATGCTTTTATCCATTTGGAAAAAGCTTCACTCCCGGGCCCCCTAAATCCCCCCCCTTGGGTGAAACAAAAATGGTATTAGAATTAGCCGACCGTACAATTTCCAAACCAACCGGTGTAGCCGAAAATGTTTTTGTCAAAGTAGGGAAGTTTTACTTTCCCGCCGATTTTGTTGTTCTTGATTTTATAGCCGATCCTCGAGTACCGTTAATACTCGGGCGACCCTTTCTTAGGACGGCTCATGCTTTAATCGATGTTTACGAAGGAGAGATTACTCTTAGGAATGATGATCAAATGTTAACCCTTAAATTGTATGCACCTTCCATTTCATACAACAATCTCGAATCATTGAAGAAGGTTGATCTAATCGATGTCACTTGTGAAATTTATTCACAAGAAGTACTTGGATTTTCTGATTCTGTTGCTTACAACAATCCTTCTCCATACTACGATCTGATTGTTTCCACTTCATCTCCAACGCTTACTCCGTTTGATGAAAGCGATTTTCTACTCTTTGAGGAAGCCGATGCTTTTATAGCAATCGATGATGAACCAGTTTCACCAGTTTTCAATGCTACGTACTACGATCCCGAGGGTGACATTCTCATTCTCGATGCACTTCTCAATAGTGATCCATTACCTCCACCAAACCAAGGAGATTACTCACCCGGAATTCAAAAAGATCTTAAAGTTGTTGAACCACAGAAGTGTTCACTCGAACCAAAAGATGAAATTCCCGAAGTCAAACTTAAAGAGTTACCTCCGCATCTCGAGTATGCGTTTTTAGAGGAAAATAACAAGCTTCCAGTCATAATTTCAAAAGATTTGAGCCAAGATGAAAAGACCTCACTCATTAACATTCTAAAAAACCGAAAACAAGCAATTGCTTGGAAACTTTCTGATATCCGAGGCATAGATCCAGAGTTTTGCTCTCATAAGATTCTTTTAGAAGATGATTACGAACCTTCAGTCCAACATCAAAGGAGGGTTAACCCTAAAATCCATGACGTCATCAAGAAAGAAGTAGAAAAACTTCTTGACGTGGGATTAATTTATCCAATCTCGGATAGTCCATGGGTTAGTCCGGTCCATTGTGTTCCTAAAAAAGGTGGTATGACCGTTGTCAAGAATGAAGAAAATGAATTGGTGCCTACAAGATTAGTCACGGGATGGAGAGTTTGCATCGACTATCGAAAGTTAAACGAAGCAACTTGTAAAGACCATTTTCCGTTACCATTCATGGACCAAATGTTAGAGCGATTAGCCGGCAACGAATTTTATTGTTTCTTAGATGGTTTTTCAGGGTATTTTCAAATCCCAATTGATCCTAAAGATCAAGAGAAAACTACTTTCACGTGCCCATACGGAACTTTCGCGTACCGTCGTATGCCATTCGGTTTGTGCAATGCACCCGGAACTTTTCAACGTTGTATGATGGCCATTTTTCATGACATGATAGAAAAAACAATGGAAGTCTTTATGGACGATTTTTTAGTTTTCGGAGATTCTTTTTCCTCGTGTCTTGCTAATTTAGACAAAATGCTCAAACGGTGTGAAGACACCAAATTAGCACTAAATTGGGAAAAGAGCCATTTCATGGTTAAAGAAGGCATTGTTTTAGGACATAAGATCTCTAGAAAAGGAATTGAAGTCGATAAGGCCAAAGTTGATGTAATTTCAAAGCTTCCTCACCCAACGACCGTTAAAGGAATCAAAAGTTTTCTCGGGCATGCTGGATTCTATCAAAGATTTATCAAAGACTTTTCCAAAATCTCTCGACCCATGACCCATCTCTTAGAGAAGAACACTCCTTTCATTTTCTCGGAAGATTGCATTCTTGCCTTTCAAACATTGAAAAAGAAGTTAACCGAAGCTCCAATTCTCATTGCTCCAAATTGGGACCAACCTTTTGAAATCATGTGCGATGCAAGTGATTATGCAATAGGTGCGGTCCTAGGGCAAAGAATTGAGAAGCATTTTCGACCAATTCATTACGCAAGTAAGACAATGACCGAAGCAGAATCAAACTAGGTTTTTATGGACGATTTTTCAGTTTTTGGAGATTCTTTTTCCTCGTGTCTTGCCAATTTAGATAAAATGCTCAAACGGTGTGAAGATACCAAATTAGCACTAAATTGGGAAAAGAGCCATTTCATAGTTAAGGAAGGCATTGTTTTAGGACATAAGATCTCTAGGAAAGGAATTGAAGTCAATAAGGCCAAAGTTGATGTAATTTCTAAACTTCCTCATCCAACGACCGTTAAAGGAATCAGAAGTTTTCTCGGACATGCTGGATTCTATCGAAGATTTATCAAAGACTTTTCCAAAATCTCTCGACCCATGACCCATCTCTTAGAGAAGAACACTCCATTCATTTTCTCGGAAGATTGCATTCTTGCTTTTCAAACATTGAAAAAGAAGTTAACCGAAGCTCCAATTCTCATTGCTCCGAATTGGGACCAACCTTTTGAAATCATGTGCGATGCAAGTGATTATGCAATAGGTGCGGTCCTAGGACAAAGGATTGAGAAGCATTTTCGACCAATTCATTACGCTAGCAAGACTATGACTGAAGCAGAAACAAATTATACAACAACCGAGAAGGAGATGCTTGCAGTTGTTTATGCTTTCGAGAAGTTTCGATCATATCTAATCATGAACAAGAGTGTTGTTTACACGGATCACTCCGCTTTGAAATACCGTTATCGATACCAAAGGTGCTGAAAACTATGCAGCCGATCACCTTTCTCGTCTCGAAAACCCTTACGAGAATGTTTTTGATCCAAAAGAGATTACCGAGACTTTTCCTTTAGAGACTTTAAGTGTGTTAACTTCCAAAGACCAAAGTACCCCGTGGTTCGCCGACTTTGCTAACTACCACGCGGGGAAATTCATTAAAAAAGGAATGTCGACTCAAGAGAAAAACAAGTTCTTTAAAGATGTAAAACATTATTTCTGGGATGACCCTTTTCTTTTCAAGACTTGTGCGGATCAAATAATCCGAAGGTGTGTAGATGGCAAAGAAGCTCTCGAAATTCTCGAAGCTTGTCACAGTGGACCCATCGGGGGACACTACGGTGCCAACTTTACCGCCAAGAAGGTTTTTGATGCCGGTTTCTTTTGGCCTACCATTTATAAGGATGCTTTCGAATTTGTCAAATCTTGTGATGCATGTCAAAGACAAGGCAAAATCTCTCAACGTGATGAGATGCCTCAAAATGCAATCCAAGTTTGTGAAATTTTCGATGTATGGGGTATTGATTTTATGGGACCTTTTCCGTCGTCTAGAGGTAACAAATATATTCTAGTAGCCGTCGATTATCTTTCCAAGTGGGTTGAAGCAAAAGCGCTCCCCACCAACGATGCTAGGGTAGTTGTTAAGTTCTTAAAATCCCTTTTCTCCCGATTCGGTGCTCCGAGAGCAATCATAAGCGATCGTGGGACCCATTTTTGTAACGACAAATTTGATAAGGTTATGTCTATGTTAGCCTCAAAATATTAAGTCGAACATGAAGTTTGTTCACTATGTATTTAAGTCTCGGTCAATCAATTAGTTAACATTGTAATAGGAAAGTATCAGGAATCGGGCTCGATAGTTAAACTAATATTGTATATGTTTTGGGTTTAATCCCAAGCAAAACCCGAGCCCGAGTCCTAGTTAAATATCCTGCGCGTCACATTAAATGTGTAGGGGTATATATAGATATTTTCTTCTTAGAAAATATCTATTCTCAAATCTTCTAAAATATCTATCTCATATCTATCCTAATTCTCATTTCTAAATAATATCTAAAATATCTTTTCAATATGGTGTCACCCATCGTCTTTCGACTCCTTACCACCCTCAAACGAGTGGTCAAGTTGAAGTCACGAATCGAGGTCTCAAAAGAATTTTGGAGAGGACGGTAGGAGAAAACCGTGCCTCATGGTCCGACAAACTAGATGATGCATTATGGGCTTTTAGAACCGCTTACAAGACTCCTATTGGATGCACTCCGTACAAGTTAGTCTATGGAAAAGCGTGTCACTTACCAGTTGAACTAGAACATAAAGCATATTAGGCTCTCAAGCATGCCAACTTCGATTTAAAGACCGCAGGCGATCATCGAAAGCTTCAACTCAATGAACTTAGTGATCAAGCTTACGAGAATTCGTTAATCTACAAGGAGAAGACAAAGAAACTACACGATTCCAAGATAAAGAATCGAATCTTCAATGTTGGTGATCAAGTTTTGCTTTTCAACTCCCGATTAAATATTTTCTCCAGAAAGCTCAAGTCCCGATGGTCCGGACCTTTCACAATCACCGAAGTTTATCCTTATGGCACTGCCAAGTTGTCTCATGTCGATGGTTCTAATTTCAAAGTTAATTGCCACCGTCTTAAGCACTACTATGGAGGGGATACACCACCATTGGTTATTCCGGACCTCCAAACTTTCCCTAAGGACAACTAAATTCAGGGATCGAGTCGAGCTTGCGACTCGGTGACAAAAAACAAGCCACTTCGTGGGAGTTTACCCCATGCTTATCCTTTCTATTTTCTAGTATCGAATGTGTTGTGTTGAGAGAGGCTTGTACTCTTTTCGATTTCTCGATATTTGTGCTTGTTAGTTGTGATTTTTGCAGGATTTTCCCAACAAATTCTTTGAAGCCTCTCGTGTCCGGTGTTGTTTCCCGTTCAACTCGAGCTTCTCATCCTTTGTGAGAAATTTGAGTATTTGTTTTCGCTCTATTCGTAGGAGGATCTCATATCAGTACATGCGCGATCTAGCGCAGATCTATCCTCAGTGTAGGTGATAGTTCTATTCCCGCTAAATGCTATAATTCTACAACAAGCTTCCTCATCCTTTGTGTAAAATTAGTTTGGGGAAATCCGATATCCTTTCATCATTATCGTTAACGTTTATCTTTTGCATACCTCATAAACGGCTTAGATTTACGTAGAAGACTCCGACTTTAAACATGAGGACAATGTTTCGTTTTAGTTTGGGGAAGGGAATCTATCGATTTGATGTTGCTTGCTTATTGTTTTGTTCTCACGTACCCGTTTTCCCACAAAAATAGCAAAAATTTTAAAAAAAAGACAAAAATTTTAAACAAATTTTAAATATAAAAAAAAAATTAAAAATTTTTAGACACATATAAATAAAAAAGTGTTAAGACAAAAATGTAGGTTTTCCGTTGGTAAGAATAAGAAGTAATTTTTGACCCGATCGTACGTGTAGAGTTCTAGCTTTCTCCCTTAACAATTAATGATGATAGTTTTTGTAGACTTTAAACATGCTAGACTTGAAATCATTAGTAAATGAAAACTTGTGCTAATCTCAAGTAGATTTTAAATATGCCGAGTTGGATTTTATATAGGCTAAGTATTTGCGAATTTCTTTATTAGAGATTTTAAATTGCAAAGAATAAGAGATGATAGTGTTGATTACGAATTAGGATGCTAAACAAAGTTTATTTGGAAAACTTAAAGGCTTATAAGAATAACTTGTGGTTTTTCTTCCCCGGAGTTCTTAAAATGATTAATTATACGTGTTCTCTTTAATTTTTACAAATTAGAGTTTTACTCTTAAAAGTCTAATCAACATATTCAGAGAAAAAGCTTTATCGATGATAATAGCTAATCATTTGTAAATAAGAACTTTAGTTCGAGTTTATACTTTGGTTTTCTTAAACGAAATTTTTCTATTTGCAAAAATAATGTGTTAAATTAATTAATTGGTTAATAATAAAAAAAAATCTATAAAAATATAGTTGGTAAATAAAAAGGATGCAAGTTATAAATCCTTAGTGTTAATAATTAATATACAAACTCCATCGCAATAAAGTACATGGGCATTTGTCGGTTCGCTCCCGATGTGACATCGAAAGAAAGGGTGGAGGTTGTATATTTAGGGTTGGTATCATAATAAGTACACGAGCTCTTGTCGGAGGCGTGGCCGATGTGTTGTCGAAAGAAAAGTGATACCGAGTCCTAGGCTAATAATGTAGATAAAATCAATAATGTTGCAAAGTTAGAAAATAAATAGTAAAAGTTTCATTTTCTAAAACCAAGGTATTCTTTTGAACTAAGGTTTGCAAAAGTCTACAAGGCTTTTTCATCGGAAGTTCATGCGTTTCGATTAGTATTCTCCGGATGGGGTGTCAAAAGCCTTAGCACTTACCCGATGACGGTGGGATGCTAGAGAAGAAAGTCATTAATGGGACAATGAACCAACGATGTCTTAGCTCAGTAGGTTTTTGTTTGCTGTGAGGTTGTGATCTTCTAATATGATTAAACATATAAGCCCAAAGGGCCCATTGTGTAAAAGCTTGGTCGGATTTTCAACTATCTATATATGATGATTTAAAGGTTTACAATTAATTTGAACACGACACACCTAAATAATATGATTTAGTCGGGAAGAGAATTCACTGTTGTAAATATATTTGACTTAGCATCTTAAGTTCGTAATAAGAAGTATCTCAATTTTAAGCCTATAGCATGGAAAAGTGAAAAATTGGGGATGTTGAAGTTAAATTATTATGACACAGTTAATGTGTTTATTTGTTCTATGATCCTTAAAGTTACCAATGAGGTAATGAAAACAATACATTATGTCAACACAAATAAGTTGTAGTTAGATAGTTAAGAAAAAATCATAAAAAAAATTGAAAATGGGAATTCGGGTGTTTTATAACTTGTGATCTCTTAGCTCTCTCAACAAAAATCTTTGCTACTTTTTAAAGGTTTAGTTTGGGGAAGTTTCGAGGTATTTTGGATAAAGTGCATTAATATTGCGTGAGGACACACAATCGATTAGTTTGGGGAATTTTTATAGGTGTAAAAACACATACCGTTTGAACCAAAAAAAACCCAATATTAAACCCAAAACAGACCAAAAATGGCAAAAATATGCTTGTATTTGTGTTTTGTGTGTGCAGGTACGGATATATCAAAAATCACAAGAAAACAATCAAAAACGGGCAAGCACGGACACGAGAAACGGAAGAGCTTTATAGAAGCCAAAGATGCAAAGCCAAAGCCAGAAAAAGTCAAACCTTCAGTCAACACTTGGTCAACCTTCAGTCAACACTTGGTCAACCTAAGTCAAAGCACTAAAAGACAAACCCTAAATGTTTCATTTCAGTCCCTCCAAACTTCAAATGTTACACAAATGGTCCCTAAACCTTCAATGGGCCAAAACCTCTTAAAACCACACCCGGATCCCAAAAGCCCATTACCCTTAGCCCATCTACCCTTTTATAAAACCACAAGGACCATTCCTCCTAATATTCAAAGTCCTTTTACACTACAACCTTTATAAACCAAACACAAGGACTGAATTTGCAAATAGTCTAAAGTTTAAAACGATTTTACCACTCTTTCAGTTAAAACAAGCGGGAAAATAACAAGTACTATTCACCGTCTCCCCTGATTCATCTACAGTCAAAATCAAAGGGCTTTTCCAAATTGGAGGGTACGAAAGACATCGCACAGTGGTCCTACATCATAAGATACGGGTCAAAATTGTAATATCAAGGATCCTCATTGGCTAACTTAAACAAGAAGTGCCTCGTGGAAGATAGAAAAGCATAAGTGAAGATGGTTTTTACTCTGATTATACTCACAGAACAAGCACAAACGTCACATCTATAACACCTCGTGTTTTAGGTCATTGTATGACATTATGTAATTCACAATTTATTTTTAGGGTTTTACGCGTTTGCTCTTAAACCGTAAACGTTAAGTTAAATCGCGTAAACTAAAAATGATCATTCAATGTAAACGGGCATTAAACGATTAAATGTTTACATCAAGCAAGTGTTATATGATTATTATAAGGATAATTAATAACATTGTTCATCTTATTTTTATTGGCTACGTAAAATGCTTACGTTTCGCGATAAAACGCGTTTCGGCATTCCCAGAAGCAACCAAAACCTAACTAAGATACGCTTAAAACGACTACCCTCCAATTATACCCACTAACACAAAAATAATCAATAACCAACACATATATGTATATGTGGCCGAATTTTTCAAGATAGGACCAAGAATTATCAACTTGCTCAAAATATCTAAATTAATAAAGATCAAGGTGAAAGTTGGATGGGTGTGGAGTTGAGGGGGAGAAATGCCAAACTCTTACACCATGAACCACTTGACTAATTAACCTGGGCCAAGGTTAGAAAGTGACATGGTTAGGTTAGTTATATATTTTCACTATAAATAGCATGCATGCACTCTTACTTTCATAAACACTTAACAAAAATCACCAAAACTCTTTCTCTTGTCTCTCTACATCCCACGGCTCAAAACCCTCCCCAAACTAAATCCATTGCTTGATTTTCTATCATTATACAAGCATACACACATCATATCTAAGGTATTCTAAGAAGGTTCAAAGTTGGGTTAACCATTTGCAAGGAATGAATCAAAGAAAAGAAAGAAGGAGTTTACTGGGAAAAAATTAGGGTTTCAATACTAATTTTTCAAGCCAAGAGTTTAAATCACAATTGGTGTGATTGGTTTTCATCTCTACTAACCACACAAGGTTATATATAAAGCCTGAATCATTTCATAACTAAGATTTTATGTGTTCATATGTTATACTAAGTTTAAAAATTCACACCATCTAGGTAACTTTTTGAATATGTGAAAGATTTTTGCAATAATGATCATTATTTGTACACTTCTTTAGTATATTAAGCTATGAATGTTAAATATGATGTAACTGGTAGTAAAACTCTGTACACACTTGGTTAAGTATAACATGTTTATGAACAAATTAGGGTTTTAAAAGATTTACTTAATAAATTACAAGTGAAAATGGTAAAATAACATGTTAATCCCCCCACCTTTGATTATCTTAGAACAATCACAATGAGCAAAGTAATGAAACTAATGACTTTATATATGTAAGACATAACATATAATTGTTTTACAGAATTGTAACAAGTGTTGAATCTAAATGGTACAAAAAAAATCATTCTTAAAACATATCTAAATCACAAAACCTCAAAGTTTCTGTTTTGGTTCGACTTTGAAAGCACCCATATTATGTTTTATAAAGATAGTACATCTTATGAGGATTCCAAAATGATAAGAAACTCGAAAATCGGATTAATAATGAAGAAGATACGCTAGTTACGAGTTTACGACGCTAAATACTTTATAAAACAAATTTTATAAAAATTTACTAATTCCATGTGGCAGAAACTTTTACGTTGTAAACATCAATAAAATGATAAAACATTCATTTACGAGAAACGTTGTTCGAAAGAACGCTAAAACGGAGCTATAACGAATAAGATACGACAAAAACGGGTTTTACGTTAATTAAAAGTATAAAAATAATTTTATAGCTGTTGTGAACAGTAAAAACACTATTCATCACAGAATCTCAAAAACCTAAAAATGTGATTTTATGATCACTCGTCTTAATAATACGAAAGCGTGGGCGTAAGAAACGCAAGAAACGGGCTTAAAACGTGACAAAGTTTATGTCATTTTTACTAAAGTCGTAATTATAAGACGTTTTTTTACTTTATAATGACGATTTTCACTTAAACAAATAGATGGTGATAAAGCTACATAGATATAAATATATATAATATATATATATTATATATATATATATATATATATCTATATAAATATATCTAATAATGTATTAGTTATCAAAGAGCTATATTACTAGGAATTTCATAATGAGGCTTCTTCGGATGGCGTATTGACGAGTTGTTGGATTTACGATTTAAAGTGTCCTAACTCCTCGTACGTCATGTCATGACCTCTTAAATTATGATAGCCCGAACGATAGTATCGATGAGTAACTATATAGGATTAAATACAGTTGTTTTTGGTTGTAGGCAACATACTTGATTACTGATACGACCTATGATTAAACTAGGTTGCATTCGATCGTTATGTGACCGCGTTTTTACTTGGGATATTTTGTTATCAATTTACTCACATCGAGGTGATTCATAGCCCCTGTTTTACAATGTATTAAATTACAAGTTTCTGGGGTGCGAAACATATGCAATTTTACAAATGGACGGCAAGTTTACATTTTTATCATGTTAACGTTTTGCTAAGTAGCTATACCCACTAATGCCCAATCATCATGAAACTGTCAATTACTGGAATGTGAGCGCGAATGATTATAGATAGATCTATTTGGGATTGACCTCCCCGTTCGGGTGACTAGCTATCACTGGAAACGAACGAGAAAACATGAGTCGTTATACAGATTTACGGTTGAACATCATCACAGCAGTGTAGAGCAATAAAATATATTTTTATTCAATAATGTCGAGCTTTTTCCCCCATGTCATGAGCTAGGTTAGAACGGAATTTGCATTTTGTAATGTCTGCATCTGTTGCATTATCACTGGGAAAGTCTTGCGGTCCTGCATATACATTTACATAAACCTATGAAATTCACCAACTTTATGTTGATGTTTTTAAATGCAATGTTTTTCATGTCATTAAGCACGAGGTGCGAAGGAGAACATTGGTAGATATATATTATGAAGTCATGCATTAAAAGATTTAGTCGCATACATATTTGTGATCTAGTTATGGGCTGTGAAAATCTTTTAGATAATAACAACTAAACAATCAAGCTTTCGGGCCTTTTGAAACACTTACTTTATAAAACCAATTTATCAGTTGTTAAACGACTTTTTGGTCCGGTCTTGATAAATAAAATAGTGTTGTTGATCTGAGAATTAAAGCACTCCCGCGACCCCTTATTCCGGCTTGACCCAATTTGGGGGTGTTACAAATCAATGGATTGCCAGCTTGGCAATCCGTGTGAGTTTGTTAGTAATCCAAGGGCCAAGGATTGCTCACCAATGATTGATAGAAAGAAGGGTTGAGATGAGAGGAGAGTCAAACTCCTGCTCCAAGAGAGGTTCTCGTACAGGCTTATAAATAGCTTCACAAGGCACCTCTCCACACACAGGAGAGTAGTATGTAGGAAATAGTTTTAGTTTTAGCTTAAGTAATTTTCGGTTAAAAATTGTAATTTTCTTTACAGTATTGTAATCAAGCTTTTATATTAATGAATGAATGTTTTGTTTTTAAATAATCTGTCAAAAACAATCTGTCTTCACTTATAAGTTTTAAATAAGCTAAATATGTTTGCTACTATACCAAAAGCTTCTATAAGCTTCTCATAAGCTCATTCAAGTCTAATAAAGCTAGAATTAAGCTTAAAAACACACCTTAAAACTTACCTTAACACTACAATCAGAAGTAAACCTTGCTTTTTGGATAAAAGAGCTTTTGGAAGGAGACTATCATGGAAAGGGTCTCCAATAACTATTACTTGGCTTATTGCAATAAGCCAAAGCTGTTGAATACGCTCAAATAGCATTTCAAGCCGGTTTTTAAGCTAGGCTCATTGAAGTACGTCGTTTAATTTTTCATTTTTTAGCTTAATAATTGCTTATTTAGCTTAGATTTGCTTGTTTGCTTATTAATAGTGCTTATCTATTTTATCTTATCTATTTTCCTTATTGCTTATTTGTGATTTATATGGTTTACTTAGTAACTTATTCCCATCAACTGTTTATTTAGCTTAAGTGTTATTGATCAGATAATCTCTTTTCTCTATCATAAAAATCCATAAAAAATAAAAAATATCTAGTTTAGTTTGTAGATTTCAATTTCTAGCTTAATAGATTATAGATTCATGTTTAATAAGTTTGTTATAAGCTGTTAGTTATCTGGTATTAATGCCTTGTTAAGTGGATTCTCATTTTAAAGTCTTTAGCTCAAATTATGGTCAAGATAAAAAAGGAGTGTTTGGTTTAGCCTTTTTTTTACCACCAAAAGTCAAAGTAAGTTTTCCATTTTACTTGAGTCAGTTTCATTTTCACTTTTAATAATTAGGAAAAGCATTTTCAAAAGTTAGATTACAACTTTCAAAAAATTAGAGCTTAATTTACTTGTTTCAGCACCAGGGAATTTCCCTGTTGTTATCACTTGTGAAAAAAATTGATCCAAGCATTTCTAAATAGCTTGGTCTTGCTTTTTTGTGTTTGTTCACACTCAACAAGAGTTGTGATGCAGGTAACTCACTAGGTTACCCTGTACTTTGGGATTGGCTAATTGCAATTTGCATCACAGTACTAACATCAGTTAGTACTGCTGAACTTTTTGCTCAATTAGATTAGTAATTGTAAGATTTAGCTTATACAAACTTAGTAGGGATTTGAGGTTTCATATAGCTTAATAAGATTGATCTTAGGTTCATTTTTTCTAAGCCTAGATCTCTTAGTTAAATTTGCTGTCAAAATTTCATAAAATTCTTAAAAAAGACCAAAAACAGTAGTATTAGCAAAATTTTTTTTTTTTTTATGCTGTCTAACTTATTAGAATTTTAAGTTTTAGTATTCAACGATTTTCATAATTAGACTTATAGCTTAATAGTTGTTTGTTTAATTCTCATAAGCATAGTACATGTCTTAAGCTAATTGTTCATTTATGAGCTTAGCTTAATATTGGAGCTTTTAAAGTTTAGTTTTGAATTTGCTCTTTGGATCTTAAATTCTAGATGGCTTATAGTGTTCTCAGTTAAACTAGCTTATTAGGATTAGCTTATTCTCATCATTAGCTTCTCAAAAAAACTTTTGGATTTCAAAACAAGCTTATATTTAAGCTTGTACAAGCTTTTAAGTGTCAACAAAGTTTTTCTTAAGCTCAAACCCTTAGTTTCAGCTTTCTCTTAGCAGTTTTTGGAGCTTATTTTCCTTAGTTAGTTATATTGTTTTTGTAAAAAGGTGCTTAAAAATAAGTCTTATTTAATTCCAAAATTCAAGTTTTGTCAAAAATTCAAAAATAAAAAAATAGGCAAAAAGGGGGTTATGCAGACACGAACCCAAGATCTCTCTCTTATAAACCATACGTTTTACCAGTTTGCTCCAATAGCTCATCCATTCATAACTCCCCACATTTATTACTGATAAGTGTAGAATACACATATCCATTTGTACCTATAATAACCCAATTAAAACCAGACAGACCAAAAATGGCAAAAATTTGCATAGTATTTGTGTTTAGTGTGTGCAGGTACGGATATATCAAAAATCACAAGAAAACAGTCAAAAACGGGCAAGCACGGGCAAGCACGGGCAAGCACGGGCACGAGAATCATAAGAGTACAAAAAGAAGCCAAAGAATCAAAGCCGAAGCCAGAAAAGTCAAGCCTCAGTCAAATCCAGTCAAAGAAAAGTCAACTCATGGTCAACAGAAGTCAACCACAAGAAGACAAAACCTAAAATGATCCAAATAAGTCCTTTACTTTTCAAAAGTTACAAAAATAGTCTCTGGGCCTCATTGGGCCTAAAAAAAACCCTAAATGGGCCTTACCCGGATCCTATTAAACCCAAAAGCCCAATTAAAAGCCCACTTAGCCTAGCCCATTTCTCCTTTTAATAAACCACAAGGGCTAGTTTTGCAATTTCCGAAAGTTGTTTATAACTAGAAAAGGAAAAAGAGAAGACAAGGACTATTTGTGTAATTAACTCAAAGATACAACTGAATTACCCAACTCAGTTAAAAAAAGAAAAAGGCGCCAAAGCCCTAGTTACTGTTCATCTTCTTCTTCGCGATTTACCATGGATAAAACGAGAGGGCTTTCTCAAATTAAGGGCTAAGAACGTCTATTCAAGTAAGCTCAAGTACAATGGCAGGGTTATTAAGGTCAAATCAAGAGAATCATTAGCTCTAGATCAAGCTCATGCCACGTCAATAATGGAGAAAGCACACATATTGGTGGGTTTTTGTGCTAAAACACTCACAAAAGAAGCACAATGACATCCAAAAGGGAATGACACGCTGGCAATCTTCAGGTGTCCACACAATGATCAAACGGCCACAATTGAAGCCCCAATGATTAGAAGATTTGATGGACAGGATTAAGGATTGGAGAGCAAGGAAAGAGAGCCTAGAAGCTTCAGCTTGGCACTATAAATAGGTCCTTTCCTCTCACACACACACTATCTAGGTTTTTTAGTAGCTTTTAGTCTAGCTTAATTTCGTATTTTTCTGAAATGTAATTTTCCTTAAAAATATTTTGTAACCCCCCTCTCCTGTTTTAAGTATTGTAATCAGTAACGTTCATAAATGAACATTTTAGTTTTAAATCATTTATAAGCTTTCCTTTTCTTTTTATTAAAAAGCTCTCTTAATAAGCCAAATTGTCTCAATAGCTAAAAAGATCATGTTTAAGCTCTTTTCAGTCTATAAGCTGAATAAGCATATTTTAAAAATCAGTATTAATCTTACCTAAACCCTTAAATTCAGTTTAACTTACATTTATCATGGACCTATTGATATAGCTTTTTTAGAAGGAGATCTTAACTTAAAGAGATCCCATGGACTTATACCCTAGCTTATTTAATAAGCAAGGATCTAAGCCGCCAAATTTGGTACCAGTCTTCCATTAGCTTTAGAGGTTAAAGTAAGTTTCCTTTGTTGCTTTTATAATTTGCATTAAATATTTTCATTAGTAAAGAATCTATTTGCCTTATTTTGCCTCATGCTTATTAATTATGTTTACTTTATTGTCTTATTATGTGGCTTATTTATTCACTTCCTAGTTGCTTAGTAGTTTATAAATCTTTCCATCTGTTCTTAGCTCTATAGATATTAATCTTAGATTTTCAATTTCTGTCTAAAAAACCTAAAAACCAAAAATATTAGATAGCATAGTATTAATCTTTGATTCTAGTTAAATTCAGCTGTTAATTCATGTTTATTAAGCTTGTTTTAAGCTAAAAATCATCTGGTAGTTAATACTTGTTCATTAGATTTCACTTTAAAAGCTTTTCTCTCAAACTGACAAGTCTAGAAAGGGTGTTTGGAATAAGCTTCTTTGACCTCATTAAGTCAAAGGCTTTTGTGCAAAACACTTGAGTCAGTTTTAATATCACTTAAGATCAATTAGAAAACGAATTTCAAAAGTTTGATGAACTAATTTTCCAAAAGGTTTATGGCTTAATTTTTCCTCTCAGTACCAGGGTACCTTGTGCCTTTCTTTTTGCTTGTAAAATTTTGATCCAAAGCCCTTAAGGCTTGGATTTTGCTTGCATAGTGTTTAAACACACAATTTGAGTGTGTTTAAGGTAGTGGTAGTAACTAGGTTAGCCTGCACTCTTTGTCTTTGTTGGTATTGCTAATTGCCACCATCAGTACAAACAAAAGTTAGTACAGCTGATATATACACCCAAATGACTAAGACAAGCAATTGCAAGATTTAGTATCTTATCTTTTAGAATTTTAAAGATTAGTAATAGTTTAATATAGATTAAGGTTTACATTTTATTTTCTAGCTTATTTTCCTAGCTTAATTCAGCTGTCAAAGTCAGTAAAAAACCTTAAAACACCAAAAACAGTAGGATTAGGATTAGTGCTTAAAATTTTGATTTCTAGTCTTAAGAAGTTGATTTATTTATGATTAGTTTATATATCCATTAAGTTTTTAAGCTAGTTTTCAAAAGCTTCTGAATCAAGAAATAGCTTTAATGAACTTTTAAGTATGGAATTTTGTGCTATTTTGCCTAAAATATCTTAAGTTTAGCATTTTTCAACTCTTACTTTAGCTACTTTAAAGTGTTCTGAGCTTAGGGAATCTTTTCATTTCCTAGATTAAGCAACTTTATAAACATTCTAGAATACTTTTTCCTTTTTAGAATTGACTTAATTTGAAGTTTGTCTTAGAGCTGTTTAAGTGAAAAAGCCCAAACCCCTACTCACTATAACAGCTTATTGATAAGCTGTTTTTGAGCTTATTACTTAGTCTCAGCTTAAGTCCCTTTTATTAAAGTAGCTTATTTTAGAGTCCTTTTTAAGTCCTAATATTTAGTTTTTCTTAAAAGTCAAAAAAATTAAAAAATAGCAAAAAGAGGTTGCCCACACTCGAATCCACGACCTCTCAGTTATAAGCCCAACGTGTTAACCATTTGCTTCAATAGCTCATCCAGTATTTCTTCACAACATTTAATACTAGTACACGTTTTTAATTTCCCTTTTCTATAATAAGCCGTAGCCTAATAAGCTCATTTGAGAGCTTATTCGTTTAGCAAATTGGATTTTCTTATTTTTCTTGTGTTCCTGCTAGTGTTTAAGATTTACCCTGATTTTTTTAGATTTTTCCAGCTTAAATTTTATTTTTAATCAATTTTCGAAAGTTAAAATCTTATAAAATCAATAAAAATAGAAAAAAGTTTCAGAAAAATACAAAAAATAGTTTTTAGTTTTATAAAAAATATCTTTTGGTTTACATCCAGTAAAATCATTTTTACACTTATTAGATCTTAAATTTTATTTTTGAGCTTTTATTTTAAATTTTAAAAATAGGATTTTAATAATAAAAATAATTAAAAATAGTTTTCTAAGTTTTTATAACATTTTAGACTTTTCTAAGCTTAAAAATTATTTTTCCCAATTTTTAGTACTTAAATTGCTATTTTTGTAGATTTAATTAGATTAAATTTAGTCTTTAATTCATAATAAATGCAAAAATAATCAAAAAAAATGTATTTCTTTTTCCTAAAATTTTATTTTGTCCTATCTTAGGTTTAGAAATTTAGTTTACATTTTTAGGGGTTAAATTTAGTTTACTTGCTTAATTGTCGCGTTTTAATTGTTTCCCGTATTTGTTTTATTGTTTAGTGCCTTTAATTTTCCATTTTAATTGTTGTTTTTTTTAGTAGTCATAGCTTATCAATTCATCTATTTTCTTATTCAAATCATAATCCGGACTTAAACGGGGTTTCAATTTCACTAGTCGTTGGGGAAACGACCCGGGTGATCATATTTGCCCGATTTAATATACCTATTATATATTATATTATATATATTTTTGAGAGTGAATTTTACCGAGGGTAACTTGGTAATTTTCTTAATTGCTCTTAGGTTTATATTCTATTGTGATATATTTTAGGTATATAAAACTGCACTCAGTTTTTGGCGCCGCTGCCGGGGACTAGTGTTTAAGATTCCTTCGTTTTGAGTTTTATTTGGTTTAAAGATCCTTTCATTCTCGAAAGTTTCATTCTTGTTTTATAATTCAAAAATCCAAAAAAATCATAAAATATAAAAAGTAAAAAAAATATTTTCCTTTTCTTTTTAGTATAAGTAAAAGATAAAAAAAAATAGAAAAATCAAAAATATAAAAAAATCTTCCTTTTTAATTAAGAAATAAAAAGTCACCAATTGGTAAAAATACCAAAATATAATACTCTCAACGGAGGTATTATCATAATCAATTCCGTTAACTTGTTGTTCCCAAATCGAACTAAAGATTATAACACTTGCCCATTGTGTCCTCAACGAAAGTACGGCTCGGACCATGAAAAGCAATTTGAGAAGCATACCGTGAAGTATTTGATTATTTGGTTTAAGTCTCTTCCGTGTGAACCATTAAAATTCAATTGTTAAAAAAAAAATAGTGTAAAGATTTTGTTTTTTGATTTTTATTTTTCTTTTTATGCGCACAAATAATCGTTCGCAATCTCGAAGACGTCGACAACAACAAACCTCTTCCGTTGTTGTTGAAAATTTGAATTATAGAAAGAACCAATTGTTTGAACAAAACGTATGTTCCAATGGCCACAATCGTACCCATGGCCCAAATGTTTACAATCACACCATCGAAGGGTAGAAGAATGCTAATAGGTGTTCCACCAACTAATGCTAATAAGTTTTGAGCTTAAACAACCTTTAAATTCCAATCTAGTGCAAAGTAATAATAGTTTACTGGGAAGACAAGATCCTCACAATCAACCTTCGATTTTTTAAATAAAGATCACTACAACGTTTTCAGACAAATCCCGAAGTCCGAACACATCGATAAAGCTTTTGCTTTTTCCTTTTTTCTCTAGACTGTGAAGCCCCGAGATTGGTTTAGATAAGGAACCTCCAAGATCAATTCTCACATGGACGACCTGTTTCAAAATTCATAAACCATTCTTCCCACCTTTACGAAAACAACTTACCTCGAAAACAAATCACAATTTTTTCCAAGAACCAAACGAAACCCATCATAAAGCATGGAAACGTTTTAAAGTACTCCTCGTCAATGTCCTCACCAAGGCAATCTCAGTAACTAAACCAAATCGATACGTGTTTACAATTCCTTGAATTCCAACGATCAAGATGGCCATAGATTTCGCCCGGTTGGCAATTTTTTTTTAAGACAAAATGCTCGTGGATTGTTTTTATTAGCCATAATCGAAAGTAAATCAAAAGTGCGTTACTCAAGAAGTCGTCTAAATGATTCAAGAGCAATTACGAATGCTCCATCTTCTACTTCTTCACCTTTCCGATAATTCTTTTGAGATTTCAACAACGGCAGCCTTACAATTGAAGACAAAATGAATATTCGAATGAGCCGTTTAAGAGAAGCGATTAGTGAAAAGAATGCTACGACTCCTGCTACCGTCAAAGCAGTCGAGGAAGTTTGAGTCACATGTGGTTCAAACCATAATTTTAACAATTGTGTCCTGTTTAACAGGAACGATTTTTCCCCGTTTTTCAAGATAATATTCAACCAATTTTCAACAAACCCGCTGCCAAGTTGGCAATTTTGTTCAAAGGAATCCTCCTAATTTGGCAAACCAAATAAGACCACCGGGTTTCAATCAACCAAATGTCCAAAACAACCAAAACCGTTACCAAGGAAACAATTTCAATTCGAATCAAAACCGTGGAGGAAATTTTAACCAAAACCGTCCAAACAATCAAGGAGCCGTTTATCAAGCCCCAACATACCAACCACCAACAAATCAACCTTTGATTAATCAAGCTTTACCTCCCGTTTCACAAATTCAAGGAGTGTCTAAAACGGATTTTGAAAGTTATGCTAAAGCTAATGATGCGAATATGATATCATGCAAATGAGAGTTGAGGATTAAATTTACAAAGAATCAAAATGATTTTCAAAGAGTTTACAATGATTCTCAAAAGAAGGAAGATGATTTTTAGAAAATGATGCTCAATTTCATGCAAAACTATCACACCAACCAACCTTCAAGTTCAAGTACTTTACCAAGCAATACCATCCCAAATCCTAGGAACGAAGCCAAGGCAATTACAACTCGTAGTGGTGTTTCATACGATGGACCTCCAATTCCACCGCCGGTGGTGGAAAAGGAAAGTGAGGTGACAAAGGATACGGAGCTACCGAGCACCGAAGACATCCAACCTCCTCCATTCGTCCAAGAACAAACCAAAGACAAAGAACCAATCGAAGAACCTTCTTTCGTTGCTAACAAAGCCAAACCTAATTTGCCTTACCCATCAAGACTCAACAAACAAAAGATTCGTGAAAAAGATGACATTCTTTCTTTAAAGTTTATGGAAATCTTTCGAAACCTTCATTTTGAGCTTAGTTTTGCGGATGCTCTCATCCATATGCCAAAGTTTGCGTCGATGTTTAAAAAGATGTTAAATAATAAAGACAAGTTGATCGAATTGACCAAAACGCCGTTGAATGAAAATTGTAGTGCGGTTGTCCTAAAAAAGCTTCCGGAAAAGCTAGGTGACCCCGGTCGATTTCTCATTCCATGTGATTTTTCAGAGTATTTCGATAGTTATCTTTTAGGACCCTTGTGCCTGATTTTAGTGCTAGTATCAATCTCATGCCTTTATCCATTTGGAAAAAGCTTCAACTCCCGGGCCTAACTGAAACAAAAATGGTTTTAGAACTAGCCGACCGTACAATTTCCAAACCAACCGGTGTCGCTGAAAATGTTTTTGTCAAAGTAGGGAAGTTTTACTTTCCCGCCGATTTTGTTGTACTTGAATTTATAGCTGATCCTCGAGTACCGTTAATACTCGGGCGACCTTTTCTTAGGACGGCTCAAGCATTAATCGATGTTTTACGAAGGAGAGATTACTCTTAGGAAGATGGATCAATCGTTAACCCTGTAAATGTTGGTTGAATTCAACCTATCCATTTCAAAATAACATCTCGAATCTTGAAGGCAAGTTGATCTAATTGATGCTGCTTGTGAAATTTATTCACAAAAAGTACTTGGATTTTCAGATTCCATTGCTTATAACAATCCTTCTCCATACTTCGATCCAATTGTTTCCACTTTATCTCCGACACTTACTCCTTTTGATGAAAGTGGTTTTCTACTCTTCGAAGAAGCCGATGCTTTCATAGCTATCGATGACGAGCAAATTTCAACGGAAATTGATGCTACGTACTACGATCCCGAGAGTGACATTCTCATTCTCGAGGCACTTCTCAATAGTGATCCATTAACCTTCACCAAACCGTGGAGGAATACTACACGGAATACAAAAAAGATCTAACGTTGTTGACCACAAAGTCCTTCAACTCGAAAATGCTTACTTCTAAAGCACCACAGAGTTGAACTTCCCCGAAGTCGTACTTAAAGAGTTACCTCCGCAACTTCGAGATAGCAGTTTCTTAGAGGAAAATAATCAAGCTTCCCAGTCCATAATTTCAAAAGATTTGAGTCAAGATGAAAAGACCTCACTCATTAACGTTCTGAAAAACAAAAAACAAGCAATTGCTTGGAAACTTTCTGATATCCGAGGCATAGATCCATAGTTTTTACTCTCAAAAAATCCCATCTAGAAGATTATTACGAACCTTCAGTCCAACATCAAAGGAGGGTTAACCCTAAAATCCCACGACGTCATCAAAGAAATAAGTAGAAAAACTTCTTGACGCGGAGATTGATTTATCCGATTCTCGTATTGTCCCATGGGATAGTCCAGTTTCATTGTGTTCCAAAAAAGATGGTATGATCGTTGTCAAGAATGAAGAAAATGGAATTGGTGCCTACAAGATTTATCACGGGATGGAAGTTTGCATCGATATCTATCAAAAGTTAAACGAAGCAACTTGGTAAATACCATTTTCCGTTACCATTCATGGTACCAAAAGTTTAAGAGGGCGATTAGCCGCAACGAATTTTTTGTTTTCCTTAGATGGTTTTTCATGGTATTTTCAATCCCAAATTGAAACCCTGAAAGATCAAGAGAAAACTTACTTTCACGTGCCCATAAACGGAACATTTTCGCGTACCGTCGTATGCCATTCGGTTTGTGCAATGCACACCTGAAACTTTTCACTGTTGTATGAAATGGCCATATTTTCCACGACATGAAAGAAAAAACGATGGAAGTACTATATGGACGGATTTTTCAGTTTCTCGGAGATTCCATTTTCCTCGTGCCTTGCCCAATTTAGTGCAAAATGCTCAAAAGGTTGTAAAGACACCAAAAATTAGCACAAAATAGGGAAAAGTGCCATTTCATGTTAAAGAAGGTATACGAATTAGGACATAAGACCTAAGAGAAAAGGAATGAAGTCGAAAGGCCAAAGTTGAAGTATTTCAAAGCTTCCTCACACCCAACAACCGTCCAAAGAAATCAAATTTTTCTTCGGGCATGCTGGATTCTATCGAATATTTATCAAAGACTTTTCCAAAATCTCTCGACCCATGACCCCTCTCTTAAGAAAAGAAACACACCTTTCATTTTTTTCATAAGATTTCATTCTTGCCTTTCAAACAAAACATGAAAAAGAAGTTAAAACGAAGCTCCAATTCTCATGTCTCCGAATTGGGACCAAACCATTTTGAAACATGTTGCGATGCAAGTGATTATGCAAAGTGCGTACTAGCCAAAGGATTGAGAAGACATTTCAGACCAAATCCATATGTCAAGTAAGGACATCGACTCGACATAGCAGAAAACAAACTACAAAAACGAAAAAGAAATGCTTATGCAGTTGTTTACGCTATTGAGAATTTTCGATCATATCTAATTCAAGAACAAAAAGTTGTTGATTTACCACGGACCGATTCCGCTACAATACCTTTTCAACAAGAAAACGCCAAGAGCACGATTGCTACGATGGGTCTTACTTCTTCAGGAATTTGATTTCAAAGTTATCGTCCTGAATACCAAAGTTAGCTGAAAAACTAAGCAGCCGATCACATACTCTCTCATCTTGAAAACCCGTATGAGAATGTTTTTGATCCTAAAGAGATTACCGAGACTTTTCCTCTTGAAACATTGAATATGGTGACTTCTCATGATGACCAAAATACCTCGTTGGTTTTCCGAAAAAGCAAATACCACCGCCGGGGAATTTTCATATCAGAAAAGGAATGACGAGACAACAAAAAGAGGAAGTTTTTTAAGATATAAAACATTACTTTTGGGATTGACCTATCTCTTTCGTACATGTGCAGATCAAATCATCCAGTAGATGTGTCTTGTCCAAGAAGCTCTTGAAATCTCAGGCTGTCATGAAGGAGCCCACCAGGGCCATCATAGTTCTAATAATCAACAGCACAGACAAGTAATTTTTCGCCGAATTCCTATTGGCCTACATTTAAAATGATGCCTACTAAATGATCAAATCTTGTGATGGCATTTCAAAGACAATGGCAAAAATCACCTCACGTGATTATAAATGCCTCAAAATGCCATCCAAGTTTGTGAAATTTCTAATGTATGGGGTATCGATTTTATTGGACCTTTTCGTTCGTCTAGAGGAAATAATATATTCTGGTAGGCCGCGCGGTTATCTTTTCAAATGGGTTGGAAGCAAAAGCACTCCCCACCAATGATGCATGTAGAGTTAGTTGTTAGGTTCTTAAAATACCCTTTTCTCCCGATTCAGTTGCTCCCAGAGCAATTATAAAGCGATCGAGGGACCCATTTTTGTAACGATAAGTTTGCAAGAGTCATGTCAAATTATGGTGTCACCCATCGTCTTTCGACTCCTTACCACCCTCAAACGAGTGGTCAAGTTGAAGTCACAAATCGAGGTCTTAAAAGAATTTTGGAAAGGACGATAGGAGAAAACTGTGCCTCCTGGTCCGACAAACTAGATATGCATTATGGCTTTTAGACCGCTTACAAGACTCTAATTGGATGCACTCCGTAACAAGTTAGTCTATGGAAAAAGCGGTGTCACTTACCAGTTGAACCTAGAGACACAAAGCATAATGGAGGCCTCTAAAGCATGCCAACTTCGATTTGAAGACCGCTGGGCGATCAGCGAAAGCTTCAACTCAATGAAACTTAGCTGAGCTTATGTATCACGCCTTAATGAGAATTCATTAATCTACAAGGAGAAGACAAGAGATACAATGATTGCACTAAGATAAAGAACCCATCTTCAATGTTGGTGATCAAGTCCTTACTTTTCAACTCCGATAAAAGATGTTTCCTCCGAAAGCACAATTCCGATGGTCGGAACCTATCACAATCACCGAAGTTTAATCCTTATGGTGGCACTGCCAAGTAGGCCTCCATACCGATGGTTTCTAAATTTCAAAGTCAATCTGCCACCTACCGTCTTAAAGCACTACTATGGAGGGGATACACCACCCATTGGTTTATCCCGTACCTCCAGACTTCTCCCTAAAGACAACTACATTCAGGGATCGACCAGCTTGCGACTCGGTGAAACAAAAACAAGCCGCTTCAAGGGAGATCACCCCAATGCTTATCTTTTCTATTTTCATACTACATTCATCTAATGTGTTGTGTTAGAGAGAGGCTTGTGCTCTTTCCGAATTTCTCGATGTTTTTGCTTGTTTGTTGTGATTTTTGTAGGAACGAACCCAACAAAATCTTTGAAGCCTCTCGCGTCCCGGTTTGATTTTATCCGTTCTATACTCGAGCTTTTCAATCCTTTGTTAAAAAGTTAGTTTTGGGAGATCCATATCCTTTTCATCATTATCGAGTTAACGTTTATCATTTGCATAATTCCATAAACGGCTTAATTTTCGTAGAGACTCGACATAAACATTGAGGACAATGTATCTTTTAGTTTGGGGAAGGGAATCTAATCGATTTGATGTGCCCTGCTTATTGTTGTTCTCCAACGACCCGTTTTTCCCCACAAAATAGCAAAAAAATTAAATTTTTTTAAGTTCTAATTGTCATTAAATATATATATATATAATATATATATATCTAATAAAATAATAAATAAAAATATAAATATATAAGTTGTTGACACCAAATGTAGGTAATGTAGGTTTTCCGTTGGTAAGAATAAGAAGTAATTTTTGACCCGATCGTACGTGTAGAGTTCTAGCTTTCTCCCTTAACAATTAATGATGATAGTTTGTGCTAGTCTCATGTAGACTTTAAACATGCTAGACTTGAAATCATTAGTAAATGAAAACTTGTGCTAATCTCAAGTAGATTTTAAATATGCCGAGTTGGATTTTATATAGGCTAAGTATTTGCAAATTTCTTTTGTGAAGAATAAGAGATGATAGTGTTGTTTACGAATTAGGATGCTAAACAAAGTTTATTTGGAAAACTTAAAGGCTTATAAGAATAACTTGTGATTTTTCTTCCCCGGAGTTCTTAAAATGATTAATTATACGTGTTCTCTTTAATTTTTGCAAATTAGAGTTTTACTCTTAAAAGTCTAATCAACATATTTAGAGAAAAAAGCTTTATCGATGATGAGTCAAACATCATTTGTAAATAAGAATTTTAGTTCAAGTTTATACTTTGGTTTTCTAAAACGAAATTTCTCTATTTTGCAAAAATAATATGATTAATTAGTGTTATTAAGTGTTATATAAAAAAAATCTATAAAAATATAGTTGGTAAATAAAAAGGATGCAAGTTATAAATCCTTAAAGTATTAATAATTAATATACAAACTCCATCGCAATAAAGTACATGGGCATTTGTCGGTTCGCTCCCGATGTGACATCGAAAGAAAGGGTGGAGGATGTATATTTAGGGTTGATATCATAATAAGTACGCGAGCTCTTGTCGGAGGCGAGGCCGATGTGTCGTTGAAAGAAAAGTGATACCAATTCCTAGCCTAATAATGTGAATAGTAAATAATAATGTTGCAAAGTTAGAAAATAAATAGTAAAAGTTTCATTTTCTAAAACCAAGGTATTCTTTTTGAGCTAAGGTTTGCAAAAGTCTACAAAGCTTTTTCATCGGAAGTTCATACGTTTCGGTTAGTATTCTCCGGATGGGGTGTCAAAAGCCTTAGCACTTACCCGATGACGGTGGGATCGCTAGAGAAGAAAGTCATTCATGGGACAAGTGAACCAACGATGTCTTAGCTAAGGAGGTTTTTGTTTGCTTTGAGTTGTGATTCTACTAAGTGATTAACATATTAGCCCAAAAGGCCCATGTGTAAAGCTTGGTCGGATTTCATCTATCATAAAAAGAGAAAAATCTTAGAAAATGGGAAGTCGGGTGTTTTATAACTTGTGATCTCTTAACTCTCTCAACAAAAATCTTTGCTACTTTTCAAAGGTTTAGTTTGGGGAATTTTCGAGGTATTTGGTTATAAGGCATGTGATATTGCGTGAGGACACACAATCGTTTAGTTTGGGGAATTTTGATAAGTGTAGAATACACATATCCGTTTGTACCTAAAATAACCCAATTAAACCCAAAACAGACCAAAAATGGCAAAAATATGCTTGTATTTGTGTTTTGTGTGTGCAGGTACGGATATATCAAAAATCACAAGAAAACAGTCAAAAACGGGCAAGCACGGACACGAGAATCAGAAGAGTACAAAAGAGTGATCAAAAGCCGGAAGCAAAGCCAGAAAAGTCAAGCCTCAGTCAAATCCAGTCAACAATGGTCAACAGAAATCAACCACTACAAGACAAAACCTCACAATAATCCAATTCCAGTCCCTCAAGTTCATAAATGTCCAAAAATGACCCCTCACCTTTTATTAGGCCCTAGAAAGCTTAATGGGCCTTCTAAACCCTAAATGGGCCTTACCCGGATCCAAGCCCATAACCATAAGCCCAAATCCTAGTCCATTAACCTTTTTATAAAAGTCCAGGGACCAAACTTGCATTGTCCCAAAACTTTTCATAACTAGAAAAAGGAAAAAGAAAGACAAGGACCATTTGTGTAAAATCCCAAAGTTATAACAGTTTTTAACTGTCAAAAAATGGGCGCGAAGGCTTTTTACTATTCATCATCACCAACAATCCACCACTCAGTTAAAAACAAGGGGCAAATAGAAATCAAGGGGTGCGATAGTCAATTCATGAGCTCCTAAACACAATGGCAAGGACAAATCAGTCATATCAATGGACTAATCAAAGTTCACTCAAGCTCATAACCACGTCAGCCATGGGGAAAGCACAAATTCATATGGGTTTTTGTGCTAATACACTCACAAAAGAAGCACAATGTCATCCAAAAGGGAATGACACGCTGGCAATCTTCAGGTGTCCACACAATGATCAAACGGTCACAATTGAAGCCCCAATGATTAGAAGATTTGATGGACAGGATTAAGATTTGGAGAGCAAGGCAAGAGGATCTGGAAGCTTCACCAAATGGCTATAAATAGCACACACCTCTCACACACACACTATCTAGGGTTTTTAGTAGTTTTTAGTCTAGCTTAAATTCGTATTTTTCTTAAATGTAATCTTCTTTTTAAGTAATGTAACCAGTAACTTTCATTAATGAAATTTAGTTTAAGTCATTCATAAGCTCTCTTTTCTTCTTATTCAAAAGCTCTCTTAATAAGCCAAATAGTCTCAATAAGCTAATAAGCTCATTTTAAGCTCTTTCAGTCTATAAGCTGAAATAGAGCTTATTTTAATTCAGTATTAATCTTACCTAAACCTAAAAATCAGTTTAACTTACATTTATCATGGACTTTATTAGATATGAGCTTTTTGGAAGGGGGTCTTAACTGGGAAGAGATCACAAGGACTATTACCCTAGCTTATTAATAAGCTAGGGAGCTTGTAGCTGCCAAATTTGGTTACTCTTGTTTAGCTAGAGTGAATTGTAAGTTTCTCTTTGAAAACCTTTATTTCTAGCTTAAGTAAATCTCTTATTGCTTGTAATTGCTAGATCTGCTTATTTGCTTGCTTAATATCTGCTTATTTTTGCTTTTTATCTCTTATATTTGCTTATTAGTTCATTCTCTTAATCTGTTTTAGCTTTTCTTAGTTTAGATCATAGTATTCCATATATTTGTCTTAAAAACCTTAAAAAACCAAAAATATTAGGAAATTAGTTTAAATCTTAGACTATTGCTAAATCAGTTGTTAATTCATGTTAATTAGGTTTGTTTAAAGCTAAAAATTATCTGGTATTAAGTTTCTAATAGGTAGATTTCATTTTAAAAAGCTTTATCAAATCTGTCAATCTTTATAAGGGGTGTTTGGCACAAGAAAGTTTGACCTCTAAAAGTCAAAATGACTTGTGCAAATTATTTGAGTCAGCTTTAGTATCTCTTAAAAACATTAGGTGAGAAGTTTTTACAAGTTAGATTTTGAAAATAAAAAGTTTAGAGCTTATTTTAATAATGTCAGCACCAGGGTACTTAGGAGTTTGGATTTTATAGCTTAATTTTGAACTTAGCTCTTTGAGCTGTTGTTGGTGTTTGCATTGAGTTTGTAAACACTCACTAAGAGTGTTTTAGTGCAGAAGTCCCCTTAGGAAACCTGCACTTTTGAGTTGCACTTGTGCATAGTGCACCAGTACTAACAATAAGTTAGTACTGCTGTCACTTTTGGCTTAAGATTAAGCCAAGTAATCTTAGGACTTAGCTGTTCAAATTAAGGTAGTATATAGTTTAGAGGTAGCTTAATATAGATTAGGTAATAGATTTAGATTTATTGCTTATTAGTTTAGCTTAATTTGCTGCCAAAATTCACCAAAGTGCACCAGTACTAACTAAAAAGTTAGTACTGCTGTCACAGTTAGTACTACCACTTTTAGCTTAAGATAATAATTTTTATAGCTTAAATAGATAGATTATAAGTAGCTTAACTAGTTCTCAGAAGCTTATAGTCTAAGTTTTGTCTTTTGAGCTTAATAGCTTAATGAGATGTTGTGCTTAATACCTTATTTTTCTGAGTTAGGTTGTTTCATGCTTAATTTTAGTAGCTTAAAAGTACTTCTAGCTTAGATTTCTTTGCATTTATAGATTAAGCTTATCATAAGCTTTCTAGAACACTTTTTCTTTTTTACGTTGAGCTTAATTTGAGCTTATTATAGCTGCTTTAGTGAAAACAATCCCAAACAATCACTTTCTGTAAACAGCTTATAAATAAGCTGTTTTAGAGCTTATAACTTAGTTTTAGCTTATGTTCCTTTTGTTAAAATAGCTTATTTTAGTTTCCTTATTAATACCTAGTATTTAGTTTTTCTTAAAAATAAATAAAAAATAAAAAAAAAATAAACAAAAAGGGTGTTGCACCACACTCAACCCACGACAATCCCACAACAAAACTCAATATGCCTTAACCAGTTTGCTTCAATAGCTCATCCGTTTTCATATCCTTTCATTAAACCTTTATACACAATTTAGTTTAATAAGCTAAATAAGCTGTTAAGCTTATTTCGTGGCTTATTTTATAAGCTACAACTTCGGGCTTAATTTTCCTAGGTTCCTAATAACTTTAGCTATTTTCTGAATTTTTTCTAGAATTTTTACTAAAAGTTTAGTATTTTTAATCTTTTATTTTCTTTAAAAACTTTAAAAAATCATAAAAAAAAGAAAATTAATCAGAAAAATAAAAATCTTTTTTATAAAATTTTCTTTCAATATAAAGTTTGTAGGAAAATTAGTTTCACTTTCGTCGGGTCTATTTTGCAAAAATTCACTTTTTAAAGAACGGGTTTCGTTCCCGTTCTCGGTTTTTCAATTTTTAACCCTCGTTTTAACTCTGTTTTCGTCCTAGTTTTTTTTAAACTTCGTTTTTAGCTAATTAGAATACAATTTAAAAGGAAAATAAAAATTAGGTTTAATTTTGTAGAATTTAGGTTTTTGTCTTTAGTTTTAGTGTCCCGATTTGCGATTTTAATTTTAAAATTGTTGCTTTTTATTTAGTAGTTATAGAATATATATAAAAAAAAATCTTTGCTTCATTCAAATCAGTATCCAAGCTTAAACGAGGTTTCAATTTCACTAGTCGTTGGGATAAACGACCCGGGTGATCATACTTATCCGATAATATACATATTATATATTATATTATATATAGTTTTGAGAGTGAATTTTCCTTAGGGAATTTTCTTAATTGCTCTTTTGGAATATTATTTTATAGTATATTTTATTGTGTATTATAAACTTACAACAAGTTTTTGGCGCCGTTGCCGGGGACTAGTGTTTAAGATTCTTACGTTTTGTGTTTGTTGATTTGGGTTGAAGACCCTTTCACCCTCGAAAGTTTCATTTTTGTTTTATAATTAAAAAAAATCCAAAAAAATCATAAAATATAAAAAGTAAAAAATATTTTCATTTTCTTTTTAGTATAAGTAAAAGATAAAAAAAATAGAAAAATCAAAAATATAAAAAAAATCTTCCTTTTTAATTAAGAAATAAAAATCACCAATTGGTAAAAATACCAAAATATAATATTCTCAACGGAGGTATTATCATTTCAATTTCCGGTGAACTTGTTGGTTCCCAAATCGAACTAAAGATTTAACACTTGCCATTTGTGTCTCTACGAAGTACGGCTCACCTTGAAAAGCAATTTTCAAGAGCTACCGTGAAGTAGTTGATTATTTGGTTTAAGTCTCTTCCGTGTAACCGTTAAAATTCATTGTAAAAAAAAAATTAGTGTAAAGTTTTGCTTTTTGATTTTTAGTTTTTCTTTTTATGCGCACTCGTTCGCAATCTCGAAGACGTCGACAACAACAAACTCTTCCGGTTGTTGTTGAAAATTTTGATTTAGAAGAACCAATTGTTGAACAAAACGTTGTTCCAATGGCCGACAATCGAACGATGGCCCAAATGTTACAAAGCAACCATCGAAGGTATGGAAGTCTATATAATGTTTTTCCAGCCGATTAATGCTAACAATTTTCGTAGCTTAAAAAAAACAACCTTTAATCCAATCTTGTGCAAAGTAATAAGTTTACGGGTAAACAGATCCACACAATCAACTTCGATTTTTTTAACAAGGTCCACTTCAACTTTTAGACATACCCGAAGGTTCCGAACACTACGATAATAATGCTTTTTGCTTTTTCCTTTTTCTCTAGACTGTGGGGTGGAATGCCCGAGATGTGGTTATACAAAGAACCCAAGATCAAATCTCACATGGGACGACTTGTTTCAAAATTCATAAACCAATTCTTCCACACAATCGAAACATTAACCTTCAAAACAAATCAACCAATTTTTTTTCAATAACCAAATGAAACCTTCAATGAAGCATAGAATGTTTTAAAGGACTCATTCGTCAATGTGTCCTTCACCATGGCTTCTCGGAACTACACCAACTCGATACTTTACAATTCTTTGAATTCAACAATCAATATGCCTTAGATCTGCCGCGGTGGCAATTTTTTAGACAATATGCCTCAATGACTGGATTATCGATCATTGAAAGCAAGTCAAAAGTTCCGTTACTCAAGGAGTCGTGTCTATGATTCAAGAGTAAAGGTACGGATGCTCCCTATCTACTTCTTCACCTTCTAATAATTTCATTATCGATATGCAAACAAATACCGCTCTCCTTGAGGATAAGATGACTATTAAGATGAAACAAATGATGAATGAAATGAAAGCTTTAGTTGTGCGGTTGAGGAAGTATGTGTCACGTGTGGATCAAGGTGCTAGACATTTCCGTGCCAAAGTTCACTACCTCCGCGAAGTTATTGAATTTAGTGACATAAAGTTAGAAAAAGTTCATACAGATGACAACTTAGCTGATCCGTTTACAAAAGTTAGGGTGTGTTTAGTTGTTGAGTTTCCCAGAAAAGTTTTCTTAGAAACACAAAGAAAACAGAAAACATGTTCAAAATGAGTATTTTCTGAAATTCCTCTACTAAAAACAGAAAACCTGTTTTCTCCTATCATAACTATGATTCAGAGAACTTGAATTTGGAGTTCTCCAGTTTTCAAAAGGTTTCCTGGAGAAAGAAAAGTTACTCCGTTCTTAAGAAAACTAGAGAAAGAAAATTAAGAAAACTTTCCTGCAACTAAACACACCCTTAGCTTTTCCAAAGCATTCAGAACTTACTAGGAATACTGGAATGCTTCCAGCTAGTAGTTTCATGTAAATCTGTGTTTATTAGTCATTTGGATAATTGGGATTGTAAAGACAATTTTATTTTCTGATGAATAAAGATACAAGGTATTTGTTATCATTCATATAAAAAGATGATGTTAAGTTTCATGCAAAGTTATCATAGCAATCAAGCTTCAAGTTCAAGTACTTTACCGAGCAATACCATTCCAAATCCAAGAAACGAAGCCAAGGCAATTACGACTCGTAGTGGTGTTTCATACGATGGACCTCCGATTCCACCGCCGGTGGTGGAAAAGGAAAGTGAGGCGACAAAGGATACGGAGCTACCAAGCACCGAAGACATCCAACCTCCTCCATTGGTCCAAGAACAAACCAAGGACAAAGAACCAATCGAAGAACCTTCTTTCGTTGCTAACAAAGCCAAACCTAATTTGCCTTACCCGTCGAGACTCAACAAACAAAAGATTCATGAAAAAGATGACATTCTTTCTTCAAAGTTTATGGAAATCTTTCGAAACCTTCATTTTGAGCTTAGTTTTGCAGATGCTCTCATCCATATGCCAAAGTTTGCATCGATGTTTAAAAAGATGTTAAATAACAAAGACAAGTTGATCGAATTGACCAAAACACCTTTGAATGAAAATTGTAGTGCGGTTGTCCTTAAAAAGCTTCCGGAAAAGCTAGGTGACCCCGGTCGATTTCTCATTCCATGTGATTTTTCGGAGTTCGATAGTTACTTAGCCCTTGCCGATTTAGGTGCTAGTATCAATCTCATGCCTTTATCCATTTGGAAAAAGCTTCAACTCCCGGGCCTAACTGAAACAAAAATGGTTTTAGAGTTAGCCGATCGTACAATTTCCAAACCAACCGGTGTAGCCGAAAATGTTTTTGTCAAAGTAGGGAAGTTTTATTTTCCCGCCGATTTTGTTGTGCTTGATTTTATAGCCGATCCTCGAGTACCGTTGATACTCGGGCGACCCTTTCTTAGGACGGCTCATGCTTTAATCGATGTTTACGAAGGAGAGATTACTCTTAGGAATGATGATCAATCTTTAACCCTTAAATGTGGTGATGCACCTTCCATTTCATACAACAATCTCGAATCGTTGAAGAAAGTTGATCTAATCGATGTCACTTGTGAAATTTATTCACAAGAAGTTCTTGGATTTTCCGATTCCGTTGCTTACAACAATCCTTCTCCGTACTACGATCCGATTGTTTCCACTTCATCTCCGACACTTACTCCTTTTGATGAAAGCGATTTTCTACTCTTTGAAGAAGCCGATGCTTTTATAGCAATCGATGATGAACCAGTTTCGCCAGTTTTCAATGCTACGTACTACGATCCCGAGGGTGACATTCTCATTCTCGAGGCACTTCTCAACAATGATCCATTACCTCACCCAAACCAAGGAGATTACTCACCCGGAATTCAAAAAGATCTTAAAGTTGTTGAACCAAAGAAGTCTTCACTCGAACCAAAAGATGAAATTCCCGAAGTCGAACTTAAAGAGTTACCTCCGCATCTCGAGTATGCGTTTTTAGAGGAAAATAACAAGCTTCCAGTCATAATTTCAAAAGATTTGAGCCAAGATGAAAAGACCTCACTCATTAACGTTCTCAAAAACCGAAAACAAGCAATTGCTTGGAAACTTTCCCCTGAATATCCGAGGCATAGATCCCGAATTTTGCTCTCACAAAATCCTTTTAGAAGATGATTTCGAACCTTCAGTGCAACATCAAAGGAGGGTTAACCCTAAAATCCACGACGTCATCAAGAAAGAAGTCGAAAAACTTCTTGACGCAGGATTGATTTATCCGATATCGGATAGTCCATGGGTTAGTCTAGTCCATTGTGTTCCTAAAAAATGGTGATGACCTGTTGTCACAAACGAAGAAAAATGAGCTGTGCCTACAAGATTAGTTACGGGAATGGAGAGGTTTGAATTTTTTTTTTGAAAATTGATTAGTGGAAAGTTTTGAACTAAGCAACTAGTAAAGACCCATTTTCGTTACCCATTCATGGACCAAAAAGTTAAGCGATTAGCCGGCAACGAGTTTGTAATTGTTTCTTAGATGGTTATTCTGGGTATTTTTCAAATTCCAATTGATCTAAAGATCAAGAGAAAACTACTTTTAACGTGCCCATAAGAGGGGAACTTTTCGCGTACCTCGTAGGCCATTTTCAGTTGTGGCAATGCACCCGGAACTTTCCAACGTTGTATGATGGCCATTTTTCACGACATGATAGAAAAAACGATGGAGGTTTTTATGGACGATTTTTTAGTTTTTGGAGATTCTTTTTCCTCGTGTCTTGCCAATTTAGATAAAATGCTTAAAAGGTGTGAAGACACCAAATTAGCACTAAATTGGGAAAAGAGCCATTCATGTTAAAGGAGGGCATTGTTTTAGGAACATAAGATCTCTAAAAAAGTAATTTAAGACCCCCCCCCCCCCCCCCCCCCCCCCCCCCCCCCCCCCCCCCCCCCCCCCCGATAAGGCCAAAGTTGATGTAATTTCTAAGCTTCCTCACCCAACAACCGTCAAAGGAATTCGAAGTTTTCTCGGGCATGCTGGATTCTATCGAAGATTTATCAAAGACTTTTCCAAAATCTCTCGACCCATGACCCATCTTTTAGAGAAAAACACTCCTTTCATTTTTTCGGAAGATTGCATTCTAGCCTTTCAAACATTAAAAAAGAAGTTAACCGAAGCTCCAATTCTCATTGCTCCAAATTGGGACCAACCTTTTGAAATCATGTGCGATGCAAGTGATTATGCAATCGGTGCGGTTCTAGGACAAAGGATTGAGAAGCATTTCCGACCAATTCATTATGCTAGCAAGACGATGACTGAAGCAGAGACTAATTACACAACAACCGAGAAAGAGATGCTTGCAGTTGTTTATGCTTTCGAGAAGTTTCGATCATATCTAATCATGAACAAAAGTGTTGTTTATACGGACCACTCCGCTTTGAAATACCTTTTCAACAAGAAAGACGCCAAAGCAAGATTGCTTCGATGGGTCTTACTTCTTCAAGAATTTGATTTTAAGGTTATCGATACTAAGGGAGCTGAAAACTATGCAGCTGATCACCTCTCTCGTCTTGAAAACCCTTACGAAAATATTTTTGATCCAAAAGAGATTACCGAGACTTTTCCTTTAGAGACTTTAAGTGTGTTAACTTCCAAAGACCAAAGTACCCCGTGGTTTGCCGACTTTGCTAACTACCACGCGGGGAAATTCATTAAAAAAGGAATGTCGACTCAAGAGAAAAACAAGTTCTTTAAAGATGTAAAACATTATTTTTGGGATGACCCTTTTCTTTTCAAGACTTGTGCGGATCAAATAATCCGAAGGTGTGTAGATGGCAAAGAAGCTCTCGAAATTCTCGAAGCTTGTCATAGTGGACCCACCGGGGGACACTACGGAGCCAACTTTACCGCCAAGAAGATTTTTGATGCCGGTTTCTTTTGGCCCACCATTTATAAGGATGCCTACGAATTTGTCAAATCTTGTGATGCTTGTCAAAGACAAGGCAAAATCTCTCAACGTGATGAGATGCCTCAAAATGCAATCCAAGTTTGTGAGATTTTCGATTTATGGGGAATTGATTTTATGGGACCTTTTCCGTCATCTAGGGGTAACAAATATATTCTAGTAGCCGTCGACTATCTTTCCAAGTGGGTTGAAGCGAAAGCGCTCCCTACCAACGATGCTAGGGTAGTTGTTAAGTTCTTAAAATCCCTTTTCTCCCGATTCGGTGCTCCGAGAGCAATCATAAGCGATCGTGGGACCCATTTTTGTAACGACAAATTTGATAAAGTTATGTCTAAATATGGTGTCACCCATCGTCTTTCGACTCCTTACCATCCTCAAACGAGTGGTCAAGTTGAAGTCACGAATCGAGGTCTCAAAAGAATTTTAGAGAGGACGGTCGGAGAAAACCGTGCCTCATGGTCAGATAAGTTAGATGATGCATTATGGGCTTTTAGAACTTTAGAAAACGTTATATGACTCCGATAGGATTGTAATCCATTTACAGTTAGTCTATGGAAAAGCGTTGTCACTTCACCGTGGAGATAGAATCACAAAGCATATTGGGCTCTCAAGCATGCCAACTTCGATTTAAAGACCGCGGGCGATCATCGAAAGCTTCAGCTCAATGAATTTGGGAGCTTCTGTGATCAAAGCTTACGAGATTTCGTTTAATTACAAGGAGAAGACAAAGAAGCTACACGATTCCAAGATAAAGAACCGAATCTTCAATGTTGGTGATCAAGTCCTTCTTTTCAACTCCCGATTAAAGATTTTCTCCGGAAAGCTCAAGTCCCGTTGGTCCGGACCTTTCACAATCACCGAAGTTTATCCTTATGGCACTGCCAAGTTGTCTCATGCCGATGGTTCTAATTTCAAAGTCAACTGCCACCGTCTTAAGCATTACTATGGAGGGGATACACCCACCGTTGAGTTATCTCCAGGATCTCCAGGACTTTCCCTTAAGGACAAAATAAATTAAAGGGATTCGAGTCGAGCTTCCGACTCGGTGATCAAAAACAAGCCGCTTCGTGGGAGTTCACCCCATGCTTATCCTTTCTATTTTCTTATCTAATGTGTTGTGTTGAGAGAGGCTTGTTCTCTTTACGATTACTCGATGTTTGTTGCTTGTTTATTATGATTTTTGCAGGATTCTCCCAACAAATTTTAGAAGCCTCTCGTGTCCGGTGTTGTTTCCCGTTCTACTCGAGCTTCTCATCCTTTGTGTAAAATTAGTTTGGGGAGATCCATATCCTTTCATCTTATCGATTAACGTTTATCTTTGCATACTTCATAAACGGCTTAGATTTACGTAGAGACCCGACTTTAAACATTGAGGACAATGTTTCGTTTTAGTTTGGGGAAGGGAATCTATCGATTTGATGTTGCTTGCTTATTGTGTTGTTCTCACATACCCGTTTTCCCACAAAAATAGCAAAATTTTAAAATTTTCAGTTTTTAATGTTTTTTTTTAAAAAATAAAAAAAAAAAAATAAAAAAAAAAAATGTGTGTTAAGACATAAATGTAAGTTTTCCGCTGGTAAGAATAAGAAGTAATTTTTGACCCGATTAAAACGTGTAGAGTTCTAGCTTTCTTCCTTAACAATTAATGATGATAGTTTATGCTAGTCTCATGCAGACTTTAAATATGCTAGACTTGAAATCATTAGTAAATGAAGACTTGTGCTAATCTCAAGTAGATTTTAAATTTGCCAAGTTGGATTTTATATGGCTAAGCATTTGCAAATTTCTTTTGTGAAGAACAAGAAATGATAGTGTTATTTATAAGATTCATGTGCTAAAGTTTAGGATAGTTTGGTTTTCTTTCAAGCTCATATGTATTAATTGTGGCTTTTTCTCCCATTAGCTTGTTTCACTTTTATATGAATGTTTAATAAATAAAGTTGTATGGTTTTTTGGTTAGTAATTAGTTAATAGAAGTTTTCTTTAGTTCCTTTGTGATATAGGATGAGTACACATCAGGTAAATACTTAAATTTGGCTTAAAAAAATACATAAAAAATAATAATAAATAGTATCTCTGTCAGATTACTTCATCGTGTCGGAGGCCGTATGGACGATGTTGGAGTTTTCATATTTAAAGGTCGAGTCGGTGTCAATAAGTAGAATAAACCTCTTGTCGATCGCTATCGATGTGACACTTCGAGGATAAAAGGACCAGGTTTACTTATATATCCAAAGTCTGAAATATGTTTGTTCATCTTGTCGGAGGCGTGGCCGATGTTGTAGCCTTCTAATAGGACTGGAGGTTTAATAATGTTGCTTAATTTTTGTCTTGTTTTGTGCCTTAAAGAGCCTAAGGGTATATGGTGCAAATAAGATTGGTCCATTCATGTCTTAAAGAGCCTTCGGGTATATGACATGAATGGTGCCTTGCTTAAGTAGCTTAATAAAAGCCAAATTTTGGTCGCCTCGATGTGGACTTTAATCTTGATTGCATTTGATCTAAAGAGAAGGGCTAGGAGCTAATTATTGCATTCTTTGCCATTACACTTTATTTTCTGAATTAATAAGTATCGAAACAAAAGTCTTAAAGAGCCTTCGGGTATATGACTTAAGTAAAATCCTAAGATACAAAAGTAGGATTTGCGGGAGGAAAAGTAAGTACACAATTAGTATTTATGAGTAGTGTTAGTGTCATGACTTGTAATCAACAATGATCTTGTTTTTAAGCTTAGCATGGGAAAAGTGAAAAATCGGGGATGACGAAGTTATCTTTTAGACGCTTAATTGTGCTTTTTATTCTATGATCCTAAAAGTTACCAATGAGGTAATGAAAACAATACATTATGTCAACACAAATAAGTTATAGTTAGGAAGTTAAATATCAAGAAAAATCATAAAAAGAGAAAAATCTTAGAAAATGGGAAGTCGGGTGTTTTATAACTTGTGATCTTTTAATTTTCTCAATCAAAAACCTTTGCTACTTTTCAAAGGTTTAGTTTGGGGAATTTTCGAGGTATTAGGTTATAAGGCATGTGATATTGCGTGAGGACACGCAATCGTTTAGTTTGGGGAATTTTGATAAGTGTAAAATACACATATCCGTTTGTACCTAAAATAACCCAATTAAACCCAAAACATACCAAAAATGGCAAAAATATGCTTGTATTTGTGTTTTGTGTGTGCATGTATGGATAAAACAAAAATCACAAGAAAACAGTCAAAAGCGAGCAAACACGGACACGAGAATCAAAAGAGTACAAAGCCGAAGCCCCAAAAGACCAAAGCCTTAGCCAATTTTCATCTACAAGGGCCATTCTTGCAATTTCCAAAAGTTATTTATAACTTGAAAGAAAGAAAAGAAAGACAAGGACCAAATGTGTTAACTTCTCAAACTACAACAGTTTTAACTGTCAAAAAAGGAGCGGGAACCCCTTTTACTATTCATCGTCTCCCCCAGTTTCACCCCCATGGTAAAACAGGTGCAATAGAATTTAAAGTGTGCGTTGGTCAATTCAAGGAAGCGGCACAGCACAAATGAAGGGTCAAATTAGTCTAATCAAGGGGATACTTATCCTAGCCCAAGATTCAAAGCCACGTAAACAATGAAAATATAAGCAGGACAAATTTAAGTGGGTCTTTTGCCTAACTCACTCACAAAACATAACAAAAGTCACATCAATGAATGCCAGCTGGCAATCCTCGGGTGTCCACATAATGATCCAAGTCCCACAATATATGATCAATATGATTGTAGAAATGATTGGCCAGGATTAAAATAGTTTGGTGAGCAAGCTTAGAGGTCCTAGATGCTTCAGCTGGGCTCTATTAAAAAGACCTCATTTCTCAACTTCTCGATATATAGTCTTTTCTTTTTTATATTAGTTTTTAGTTAATTTTGTTTAGCTTAAATTTCGTTCTGTTTTTTATTTTATGTTATTTTCCTTTTTTCAAGTAATGTAATCAGCTTCTTTAATCAATGAATTCAGGTTTTTAGTGTTTTAAATCTCATTTTATAAAGCTTTCTTCTTAAGTCATAAGCTCTCTTAATAAGCTAAAATTGTCTCAATAAGCTACTTATAAGCTCTTTCAGTCTATAAGCTGAAATAGAGCTGTTTGAATTCAGTATTAACCTTATCTAAACCTTAAATCAGTTTAATCTCATATGGATCTTATTGTATCTAAGCTTTTGGAAGGGGATCTTACCTTGGAAGAGATCCCAAGGACTTTTACTCTAGCTTATTGCTAAGCTAGAGAGCTTGTAGCTGCCTTAATTGGTTCCTTTTGTTTAGCTAAAGGATCAAGTAAGTTTCTCTTTTCATTAGTCTCTAATTTCAGTTTAAATAGTTTAGTTATAGCTTATATGTTTAATATTGCTTATTCTCTTGCTTATTAGTGTTTAAATGTCTCTTCTAGTACTTATTAGTGGTTTATCTTCATATGTTTTTGCTTAAGTAGTTATAGATCTTTAGTTATAAATTTCTGTCATAAAAACTCATAAAATCCAAAAATATTAGTTTAATTAGTTAAAATCTTAGAATCTTACTTATTCAGTTGTTTATTCATGTTAATTAAGTTGGTTTTAAGCTAGTTTTCATCTGGTATTCAGTACTTGTTCATTAGATTTCTTTTAAAAAGTTTTTCTCAATCCTGTCAAAATGACAAAGGAGTGTTTGGTTTAAGTGTTCTCTCAATTTGCACTAGCAGTATTAACATAAGTTAATACTGCTTACACTTTACACTAGCAGTACTAACCTCAGTTAGTACTGTTAGCTTAAATTTGATTTTACAAATTTAGTAGGATTAAGTTTAAGATTTAGTCATAGCTTATTATGAATTTAGTTTAAGTTTTATAGCTTATTTCGCCACTTATTTTGTTTTCAAAAGTCAAAATTACACTAGCAGTACTTTCTCTTGAAAGTACTGCTGAACTTTACACTAGCAGTACTAACCTCAGTTAGTACTGCTGAGTTCTCAGCTTGATTTAAAACAGTAATTTTAGGATTTAGTTTACAAAATTTAGTAGGATTTAAGTTTTCATATAGCTTAATACAATTTAAGTCTTAATTTGCAACTTCTAGCTTATTTTCCTAGTTTAATTTAGCTGTCAAAAGTCATAAAAACTTGAAAAATCCAAAAACAGTACTTAGAGTCCTTAGGATTTAAATTTGTTAATTTAGCTTATGGATCTAGATTTTCTAGCTTAATTAGATAGATTATAAGTATTTTTAGTAGTCACTTAAATTTTATGAGTCTAATTTTGCTTTATAAAGTTTTTATCTTGCTTGGATCTTGGAGTTTCTTTTGGGCTTAATTTCCTGAGTTTGCTTTACTTAATGATCAAATTTCAGTAGAATAAAAGTAGTTTAAGCTTTAGTTTCTTTTATTATTAGATTAGCATATCATAGCTCTTTAGAAACTTCTTTCCTTTTTCATTTTGATCTAGTTTGGTTTTCTATAGCTTATTTTCTAAAACAAGGGAAAAAGCCTCCTTCATGTAACGTTTTTAAAGATAAGCTATTTGAGAGCTTATTTGTGAGTAGTTTCTAGCCCAAGTTGCTTTTTTTATTTTGTTCCCTAATCTCTCTACAACTTTGTTTTTTGAGATTTTCATTTTTAAGGCACTTTTCTCCAAATTTCACCTTAATTCGGGCCTTAGCTTGTTATCGGGGTAGATTCTCAGGGTAGTAGTGTAACTTTTCGATCTTAGTTGTTTGCCAGTTAGTTCCCCCGTCAGTAAGTGTTTTCCCGTTAGTCCTTTTCCTTTTTGCATCATTAGGTCCAATAGTTTAGTTTTTAATAAGTTTATAAGTTTTAATTAATACTTGGAGTTAAGTTTTTAGGTCATTTAAACTTTTATTAAAAAGATAAAAATTATGGGCTTTTATTCTTTAATTAATTTCGGCAAATTTTATTTATTTAATGGAAAATTTAGGTTACATTTTAGGATTTAAAATTATTTATTTGCCTTAGTTGTCATTATTTGTTGCTTTTATTTGCGTAGCAATAGCTTATCCAAAATATCGTTGGTTTCATTCAAATCAGGTATCCGGGGAAACCTTAAACGTGGTTTCAAATTTCCCTAGTTTCATTGGGGAAAACGACCCGGGTGATCATTACTTACCGGTCAAACTATACGTATATTATATATATTATCATTATTTTTGTAAGTCTTAATTTTTACCTTGGTTTTAATGGTGAATAGTTGAATTTTACTTAGTAGTATTATTTTATATATTTTATAGGTACGTAAGACTGCGAATCAGGTACACCTTCTTTTCTTTAAAGCTCGGGTTGTAATCTGAAGCGATTACAAGCCATCATTTTAAGTTCGGGTTTCGTACTGAATTATACGAAAGCCATCATTTTAAGTTCGGGTTTCATACTGAGTTATACGAAAGCCATTATAAAAAACCAAAAATCTTTTTGTATTTTCTCTAAAGTTTTAAATAAAAGAAAATCTTTTTTTCTTTTCTAAAATTTTATAAAAGAAAATCTTTTTGAACTTTTTCTAAATTTTGTATAAAAGAAAATCTTTTTGATTTTTTTTTAAATTTTATATAAAAGAAAAAATCTATTTAAATTTTCTATCAAATTAAACAACAACTTTTGGTACCCACTTAAGCACGTTGCTAATGGGTTTACCATATTTGGAGAACCAAATGTAAGTTGCGTTAATTTGATGCATAGAAGTTGAATTCCAAGTTGATTTGAAACCCGGTGTTTCATTTTGAAATAACTTTCTTGGAACCAACGGAGACTTAAAACTCTTCTCATTTGTCCATTTTGACTTACAAAACTTTGATGTTTCATTAGGACCCCACGTTTTAAAAACTTTTAAAGGTATAAACACCATTTTGAAACTCGGTGTTTCATTCGATGTTTTAAACCTTGAGGAAGACGAAAATTTCCATTTATTGTTGAAACTCGGTGTTTCATTTTGAAAATATCTTTTCAAAATGAATGGAAACCTTACATCTTTCACCTTTTTCAAAATTGAATCATCTCTTTTACGCAATGAAAACATTTCATCCCTAGAATACTTAAACCGTTTGGAAATGTTTTTCTTTCTTTTCCACGCTTGTTTTGAACTTTCGTTTTTCTCGTGATTTTGAAAAGCAAATGTTTCGGATGAATGTTGTTTCTTCAAATACTTCCTATCTTTTTGCAAAGAATAAGTAGTAAATTAAGAAACCTTTTTCAAAATCGGTTTTGAAGATTCACCCGTGTAAATCTGATCTGAAACGTTCACTTTTGGAATTGATTTTGTGAAAACTTGAGAAACAACCTTTTTATGTTCTATTGAATCAAACAATCTCTTATAATGCATTTTCAAATCATTGTTCTCTTTTTCAAGTTTCTTACAAGAAGTTTCATGTTTCTCTTTCAACACATTATATGATGTTCTCAAATCATTATTCTATTTTTTGCAACGAAGTGTATTTTTGAGATGCCAACTACGATTTTAATAAAGCATTCTATTTTTCAAGATTTACAAAATACGTCTCAAAATTTATCAGTTCTTTTTGAAAGCTCTATTTTGACATCATCAAAATCTTTGACTCGTTGTGCTAAGACCTTTTCCATCTTTGAAATCTTATTCTCAAACACCTTTTTCTCGTCATTAAAACGTTTCACTTTATCCCCCATTTCCTTTACAAGTTTGTAACACCCCCATTTTTACAATATAGCAACAGAAGCTAATCTGGGGTATTACTTCATGGATACAACAATCATAATCATAGAAAACAACTTTAAAAGAGACGTTGTTGGAAAAATTTAGTTATCATTCATTATAATCAGAGTTTTTACAAAATGCAGGTCCCAAAATCTAAAACATTATGTTTGAATGATAACAGTTCAGCCATCTTCGAGCCCATGCCACTCCGTGCCGTATATTGCTCAATAACCTGAGATAAACATGCTAAAAAGTCAACACAAAGGTTGAGTGAAATTCATAGGTTTGAAATGTAATAGTTGAATACAAGTTATCATAATTGGAAATATTGGTATTGCAGGAATAATTATCATGAAGAACATTATTGTCATAGTGAACAGTATTATCATCCTAAACTCATGAATCACATAAAGAGATATTAAAGAGATATTGGGAGATACTACCCAAAGAGATATTGGGAGATACTACCCAAAGAGATATTGGGAGATATTACCCAAAGAGATACTGGGAGATATTACCCAAAGAGATACTGGGAGATATTACCCAAAGAGATATTAAAGAGATATTGGGAGATACTACCCAAATAGATATTTCCATGTACTTAAGTAGTAATATATCAGAATAGCATACAGTTTAATAAGCATTTGCATTCATAGTTTACAGCAGGTATTACGGGTTTATAAAGTATGTGAGATTATGAACTCATTAAGTCTTTGAAAAGTAATCACATTGTTGAGTATATAAAGGTTTGTAACAAAGCATGTATCCCCCCTCGCGGCAGTTTATAAACAAAGTATATAAGTTAAAGGCGAGGTTATGAACTTCACCTGATAGGTAGTTGCAATAAATAAATCCAAAATGAAAGCTGGGGGGGGGGGGGGGGGGGGTGGCGGGGGGGTTTCTTTGGACGACCTTATCACAATCTTAACCGGGGAATGTTGATATAGTAAAATGATAGTAAAAGCCCACGTCACACAACCTGAGTAAATATGTCAAGTCTTAAGAAGATTGTACTTTAGAACTTTGGTTTTAAGAGTTATGAGTTTGATTGAAGAGTTTGGAAATTTTGGATCACCGTTCGGGCTTCATTAATTAGAAGTCATTCAGTAAACATTTGAGGAGCTAGGGCACTTTAAATCGTAAACCCAACAACTCAGTCAGAACGTAATACCAAGATGAAACTCCTTAATATGAAGCTCCCTAGTATTGTGGTACAATATAGCTTTCGGATGATCGTTTTTAAGCGTTTTAATCAATATCTGGAAATGTTAAGCACGAGAAGCGTTAATTAAAGTTATGTCATATAATGTTTTGGATATGATTTTATACTTTTTCAAAATGTTACATTTTAGACCCTGGGGTTTGAAAAATTGCAAATAGGCCCTTGGAGTTTGCATTTTTACGACGTTGGTCCTTTAACTTTGAAAGATATACCAAATAAACTTGGAGTTCGAAAAGTGGATCCATAATAGATCCCTGGGAGTTATAACTTTGATAAAATGACACTTTTAGTCCTTTTAGTTATAAGTTTTCGAAAGTTACGATATATACCCCTTGCATGGATTATAATTACAAAACATGTCCAAATTGCCATGCAAGCTTAGTTTAACATTTCAATAGACATTTATAAGTTATAATAAACTAAAATATGAATTTTACGTAACCAAGTTTATATAACGATTTCGTTAGGCTAGGAAGCAAAACGGGTCCAAATTAGGGTTTCAAAACGATAAAACTGCGCAGGTTTTTAAGTTTATAATTCCTTCTATTAATCAATTAAAGTGGTTATTTTAACATTTTTTAGCATGCTAGGTTATAGTATAACAATAGTTTTACAAGTTTATGTCATAGTGTTTGAGTATAAAAACTGAAATTAGTGGTTTGGGTGTCGTTTTGGATCAAAAAGGTTATAACACATAGATTTGAGTTCAAAGGTTTAATATTATGATTTTAGCAAGATCATATGAACATGTATAACCCCCCCCCCTTATTAAAAGTAGATCATAAGCTTATAGAACCTGGTCTTGAGATATGGCTTGGAAACGGGTCAGAATCGGGACTTTCGGCTTCGTACACCTAGAATAACAACTCCCGGGCTTCATTTCTTGGTTTCTTTTGCTTCCTTTCTGAAATTGAGCCTTCTTAAGTAACTTAGAATCTATTTAGAGCAAAAGTATTGCTTCTTTTGCAAAATTGATGGTGAAAGGGTTCGGGTCTGTTTTGGGTTCGACTAGGGTTTCACAAGTTTTCAAGCCTTTATTTCGTGTTTAATGGATTATGGATAGTTAATACATGTCCCTAAGGTCTGATATAAGAAGTATTAACAAAGATTAGCAATTGGTTTGGGTTAAAACGGGTTAAAAATGGAGAAATGAGGTCACGGGTTTAACTAGGGCTTGTTTAGGGTTTCTTTGGCTTTCTTGGCTTGTATTTTGTGTATAAATGATCAAGGGTGATGGATTACTGATCTTGAGCAATGTAATATGAATTATTAATGATATTTGATAGTTGGTTTAAGTTAAAATGGGTTGAAATGGAATAATAAGCCATAGCTTAGAATTAGGGTTCATATAAGGCTTTTAGGGTTTTCTAGCTTTGTAATTCTCGTACATTGTTGAAGCAAGGATGGATAATGATGGATAAAGGTTTGTAAACTCATTTTATGGGTTTACAATGACTCTTGGTTGCTTACTTGAGAATGAGATGGTCAGAAAATGAGTAAACGGGTCAAAGTTACATTTAGTGCACAATTAGGTACATTTAGGGTTTCTCGGATTCGTTTTACGTACAAATGAAATAAGATGATGAAGTAATGATGAAATAATGATTGATTAGGATTGATATGATTGTAAAATAAGTTATTGCAACTTATTTGAGTGTTGGTTAAGGTTTAAAATGGATTATAATGAAGAAACGGGTCATTGTGTAGTATTTAGCTCGGGTTAGGGTTTCTGACTTTTGAATTAGGGTTTTGAGTATAAAAAGATGTATGAAAGCTTATGAATTGAATAGTTAGGGGTTACACCTTGTAAAATGAGTGTAGTAGCTTGCTTAAGTGGTGGTGAAGAAATTAGAATGAAAACGGAGGTAAAACGGCTATTTTAGAGATCATGCTTAATGACTTGTACATTGTGCTTTTAGAGATTTGTACTTTGAGTTGAAGGGATTTTTATATTTCAAATGAGATCTTATATTGCTTGTACATATGCTTTAGTAGCTTGTGCATTCACTTTAGATATTAATCCTTCATGGAATTAGGGTTTAGAGGTATACGATAACGGTTTAAAGCCCGTTTTGATATAACGTTGTGAATGGTACATTATAGGAATAATGTACTTTGTAATAATGATATTATGATATTGACTTGACATGTTATGATGTTTGCTTGACATAGGATTGTCATAGATAGGTTGCGTGAGCTCGTCTACTTTAGTTATGACATACTGAGATATTGACAATGCAAGTAATGTAATAAAGCGAAAAATTTCCCCGTATAATTGTGATCATAGTAAAATAGATTGATTATGCATTTGATGAAAATTCTGGGTTGTTATAGTCTCCACCCCTTACAGAAATCTCGTCCCGAGATTTAATTGAAAGTTATAGTGAATAGATGTAGGTACTGGGCATGAATTTGATTTTTATGTTAGGTTAATCAAGGTCACAAGTCCACGTGTGTGATGCATTTATAATTATGTTACGTACCATAATTATAGTTACCTCCTTTCACACGTCTACTTATTTTCAAGATCATACCTCTTGATGATAGTCAATAGAATTTCTCTAGATCCTGATAGAATCTGGGTGAATAAAATACTTCGATTTACGGAACCTGTGGGTTATGGCCTACTTCTGCTATGCCACTCTAATCGTAAAGAATTGTTATTCGTTAACCTTTAAAAGTCAACATCGAATAAGAATGCTATCACAAGTCTTTGTCAAAATTTTCATACCTAGTGGTATTGAAATCATTTGACATTGTATAGATTCTTGTGTGTTTCCTTGTTATTATGTTGCAGAATATAACAGAGAATTTTAGAATACGGAGATCATGGAATGAGTGATGTCAAGGAATGATTATGAATTTGTAAGAGAGTTGCTAATCAATTTTGAAATGAACAGATGATGAAGGTAATAATTATAATGATTAAGGAATTGTTTGTACAAACGGATTGAAAGAAACTTGTTTGTACGTATGTTATATACTTAAGCCTACTTATTTATAATTAGCCACTTACAAAAAGAAGCGTTCTTCTTGTTATAATGAGAATTTATAAATTTCATAGTGCGGAGATTTTTAATTTCCTATTCAAATGAAGAAGATCCTAATTCATTTCAATAAGATGATCAAAATTTAGTCTTGTCTTACATAAGCATAAAAAACAGATATGGTAATGTGTAGTAAATGATATGATCATGAATTGTTAGATAATATTGAGATGTTGATTGTTAATGATCGCCCATATAATCGAGGATGATAATTTATGTTGCAAAGGTATGAGGAGAGTATTCAGAGTTTGAACATAATAGAATCGATGGAATTGACAAATAATGTCGAGTTTTGATATCATCAGATAACAAGATGTAACGGAATCATCACTTTATTATTTCATGGATAGCTTTACATATGAAACTCTAAAAAGAGTTGATACTTATGCTACGTATCTCGTAGTAAAATTCTAGATAAAAGTAACAAATGACAAGGATTGTAGCTTGATGATTGGGGTTTTCAGATTGGAGAAGATTCTGATGAAACTTGAATATCCTCGAGAGTTGTTTCTAGGGTAGAAATCCTAAAGTGAACAAAAACAAGATCGGCTCTAAGTATGCTTTCTTGTGGCCTTGTTGTTTGCTTTTGAGCACTGATTCGCATAATGTCCTTTCTTTCCACAGGCATTACAAGTTACGGATAGATTAGTGGTTGATCTTTTGTTTCTGCAGTTCTTGGTTAGATGTCCTATCTTGTTGCAAGTTTGACACTTGACAGTGCAGGGTCCTATGTGATGTAGGGTGCATCTTTCACACAAGGGACGATTTCCAGTATACCCATTGGTGGCAGTATAAGTCCTGAAGGTTTCTTGCTTCCTGTTCTGCTGCTGGTGGTGATCATTGTTACGGTTGTTATTGTTATAGTTATTCTGATAGTTGTTGTTGATGATGTTTCCCTTATCCTCAAGCTTTCGTTTACGATCATTAGCTTCTTGCACAGAATCATGCTTTATTATCTGATCCATTAACATCTGGGCTATGTTGATGGCTTCCTCCAAAGTTTGAGGCTTCGAGGCAGTAACGTTTCCTTCAATACTTCTAGGTAATCCATTGATGAAGACTTCCATAAGTTTCTCGGCGTTTGGTACCATGTTTGGGCATAAGACGACTAATTCTTGAAATCTCCTAATGTAAGTCTTAAGATCATTTCCATTTACAACCAAGTTGTAAAATTCGTCTTCCATCTTCTTGGAATTCACGTTCTATGGGCAATATTGTTGTGGTTAAGGTGACTTTTCAATTTGATCCAAGTGATTTGATTGGCTTGATCTATTCCAATAAGTTGAGCGTATGAATTCCACCAGGACATGGCATTATCGGTTAAAGTACCGGTAGCAAATGCCACTTTGTTTTCATCAGCACAGTTGCTATGAGAAAATACCGATTCAGTCCGCTCAAACCAGCGAATGAGGTCAACTGCTCCTTCCGTACCATTGAAGTAGAAAGGTTGACTGCTAAAGAACTCTTTATAGTTTCTCGTTTTTGCTACAGGAGTTCCAGTAGGTCCGATGTTCCTGTTGGGATTACTATCACTTGCCATTGATGCAACTTGTGCTTTTAGAGCTGAGGAAATGCCATCATTAATCAGTTGCTAGATGGCAGCTAAAGTTATGGCCGGTGTTTTAGATGTTGACGTCCTTTTGGGAGGCATTCTATCAACATAAGAGAATACGTAATAAGAATGACATCACAAGTTTTGAAAAGAAAATGTGATGCTTAAAATGCTTAAAGAGTAATGCTTATTTTTGAATTTTAAGCACTTAGGGGTTATGGTATTGACTTATGAAGGACGGAGGCTATTGGATGCAATGATTGGAGATGATGATGAAGAGAGGTTAAGTTGGAAACAATAAGGTACGCATCCGGGATTGCCTTTATAAATAACTTGCCTTTTTACTGTACATAGTCAAGATTTGACAAGCGTTTTTATTTATACCACACATCCCGTGGCTAGGATAAAGCTATAACTAGTCGAACCGGTAGATGAAATCCTAAAGATCTTCCTGATCCGTTTGGTGTCGAGCTTGGATTTTCTCAATGATTCGTTCAAGATCGGAAATTCTGTAGTGAGCAAAAGTAATCTTATCTTTTTGCCCTAACTCCTTCTTTTGAAGTTTGATAATCTGAGTGCTGACTCTCCCAAGTTCGATTTTTAGTTCGTTACTATTCCTTTGTGTGATCATTCTATTAATGCGTCCTTCTTCCATTTTCTCAATACGGTGAAAAGAGAGTTCTTCTAAGTAATTCAAAATATCTTCGACTTGTTTCTCATGATGTTTCAGATACATCTTATCTGAACATTTTCCTATTTCAAATACCTAAGGTAGGGTAGGAGTATAAACTGAGGAAGATGGTGATACCAAATCACAGGTTTGATTCCGGGATGAATTAGATAACATAGTTGAGGAAGAAGATGAGGAATGGATTTGCTTCTTAGGTGGTAAAAATTCTTCAGGAACAAAGAAATATCAGGGATCAAATAGTAGTGATGGTGGTAATACCGGAGATGGAGTCAAAATAGCTAGTGAAGCAATAGGATCTGGTGATGAAATAGGTGATTCCTTTGCATAAAATGCTTATACGTTCTTCAAATAAGGATTATTGTAGAAAGAGGAAATATGGTGGATCTCGATTATCTGTAGAGTTTTAACGAAGTGTTAAATGATCTGCATTATACGAGAAGATGGAAGTCAATCCGATAGAGACCGAAGTATGTTAAGAATATTAATAGAGGGAAAAAGCAGCATCAATATCGGAAGTAGAGCGATTGGAGAAGGCCAATCGTTCTCGTACCACCCATTTGTATTTTATAATAAGTCTATTTATATAATAGTATAATAGATATGTATCTTTACATACTTGTTCCGGAATGTAGTGGCACGAAGGACTTTGATAGCTGAAAAAGAAATGTGGTTATAGTTAAGGTTTTGACCTTGTTCTCTATAACATGGCTCCAGATTCACAATCTGTAACACCCTCCTTTTTTACACTATAGCCAGGGAGCTATCTGCGGGTATTACTTCATGGAAACAACACACTCTAATCATAGACAAAGAACCCAAAAGTGGCATTATTCAAAAGATACGTTATCATTCATTTCAAATCAGAGTTTTACAAAGGCAGGTCCCAAAATCTAGTTACATACAATGTGAATGATAACAAGTATTCTAGCCTCTCGAGTCCATGCCACTTGTGCGTATATTGCTCAATAAACCTGAGATAAAATGCTAAACAAGTCAACATATTGGTTGAGTGGAAATCATAGGTTGATAAGCGTTGATTACAAGTCATAGTGTAATAATTGTACAACACAATTATTATGAAAATGGTATTGTTATGATCTTGGGTCACGTTATTATATACCCGTTATTTGTATAATTGCAACGAATGCAATTATTGTAGTAACAGTGTATTACTGCGTTATTGTCTTGTTTGGTTTGTTTTGTTTTGTCTAGTATAGTATAGTCTGGTCTAAGCTCATGGCACACAAAACTGACTAGTGTATATATATACCCAAAATGATGTGATATATATATATATATAAAATGGCCCTCGGTGTAGGTAATTGTCAATTACCTATGAAATTCAAATATAGTGTGTTTGGTTACCTATCCGGCTAACACAAACAGGATTCGTCAATCCCGATAGATCTATCCATAATATTTGCGTTCACCCGTAAGTGATTAATGTCCATTATAATGAGGACTTTGGCATAAAGTAACTTAGATATTATTTTGTCATCGGTTTATAGATTAGCATATAGTCTGGAAAAACACTTGTATTCGTAATTTACAGCATGTATCCCCCTCACGGGTTTATGAAATATAAGAGATTTAAAAGTGAGGCTATGAACTCACTAAGTCCTTGAAAAGCAATCACATTGTTATAAGATAAACGAGTATGTAATAGAGTTTGTAACAAGCATGTATCCCCCTCGCGGGTTTATAAAACATGTAAATAAGTAAAGGCGAGGTTATGAACTTCACCTGATAGGTAGATGTATTAAATATTCCAAAATGAAAGCTGACGACCTTATCACAATCTTAACCGGGGAAGGTTGATATAGCAAAATGATATTAAACAGCCACGTCACGCAACCTGAGTAAATATGTCAAGTCTTAAGAAGATTGTACTCTAGAACTTTAGTTTTAAGAGTTATGAGTTTGATTGAAGAGTTTGGAATTATTGTATCACCGTTCGGGCCATCATAATTCAGAAGTCATTCAGTAAACGTTTGAGGAGCTAGGGCACTTTAAATCGTAAACCCAACAACTCAGTCAGAACGTAATACCAAGATGAAACCTCTTAATATGAAGCTCCCTAGTATTGTGATATGATATAATCGGTTTTAAGTGTTTTATTCAATATCTGGAAATGTTAAGCACGTGAAGCGTTAATTAAAGTTATGTCTTGTAAGGTTTTAAACATGTTTTTATACTTTTTCAAAATGTTACATTTTAGACCCTTGAGTTTGAAAACCTTGCACTTTAAAAAGTGACATAATAGACCCTTGTAGTTATAACTTTGATAAACTGACATTTTTAGTCCTTGTAGTTATAAGTTTCTGAAAGTTACGACATATACCCCTTGCATGGATAATATTTACAAAACATGTCCAAATTGCCATGCAAGCTTCTTTTAATTTTTCAATAGACATTTACAAGTTATATTAAACTAAAATATGAAGATTTAACGCAACGCAAGTTTAAAATAACAATTCGTTAAGCTAGGAAGCAAAACAGGTCAAATTAGGGTTTTAAAACGTAAACGCGCGGGTTTTAAGCTCAAATTCTTTCATGACTTATCAAAGCACTTATTTTAATGTTAGTTAAGTTTATTGGGATAGATCATAACAATAGTTTACAATTTTAGTTTATAGATTAAACAAAAACATAAAATTAGGGTTTCGGGTGTACGGTTTTGGATCAAAACGGAAAATGAGCATGAATTGAGTTATGAAACTTTAACAAGAGTATATTTAGGATCATATGAACATTATAAGAGTGTAGAATCAGAAGTAGAACATCTAGAACCTGGGTTTGAGCTTAAAGCTTGGAAACGGGTCGAAATCGGGACTTTTAGCTTCATACGCCTAGAATAACGACTCCCGGGCTTCTTTTCTTGGTTTCTTTTGCTTCAATTATGTTCTTGGGACCTCTTAAGATCTCTTAGAATTCATATTGAGCAAAGGATTGCTGCTATGATGGGTTATAGAGGAGGAAGTGGGGGATGAGTAGAAATGAAAGGTTTATGGTTCTATTTATAGGCTTCAAGAAGCCTTAATGCCCAAATTCATGTTGATAAAGTGTCATGGCTATCTGGTGACTCATTAGGGCTATAGGGATGAGTAGGAAGAGCTAGAAGTGTAGCATTGCAAGGTGTAAGGTGTTAGAGGGTGTTTGAAGGCCATGGCTAGAAATGAAACAACAAAGAAAGGATGTGGCTTCTTGGAGGCCAAGTGATGGATTTAAGGTGCTTGTAAGCAGCTTGGACACATAAAGGTGATGTCATGGAGGTGCTTGAGGTGGTAGGATGCTTTGGATGTGGTTAAATTGGGTTTAAAAATAAGACAAAAGGCGTACGGGTTACAAACTAGCTCGGGTTAGGGTTTTAGACTTTAAATTTCATGTTAAAATTTGACGTTATAGTGTGGATAAAAAATGGGGGGTTTTAAAAAATAAAAGGATTGTATTAATGGATTAATACAAGAATGATAGGTGCGTTCCGGGTGTTTAAAATGGGCAAAGACGAGTAAACAGGTCCAAAGTTCTAATTAGGGCATAATTAGGGTTTCTTGGATTCAATTTGCATATAGTTGAAGTAAAATGATGAAATGATGATTGTATATGATTGATAATGTTGTAAATTAAGTTATTACAACCGTATTTGAGTCATGTTAGTAAGTTCAGGTTAGTAAGGACAGTATGTATAGGTATTTCAGTAGAGTCAAGTAATTGGTTTGGTTTACAATGGATAAAAAGAAAGAAACGGGTCATGGTTTAGTATTTTGCTCAAGTTAGGGTTTCTGACTTTTGTTTTAGGGTTTTGAGTGTAAAAATGTGTATGAAAGTTTATGAATAGAATAATTAGGGTTTTGAGTGTAAAAATGTGTATGAAAGTTTATGAATAGTAGCTTGTACAAAAGTGGTGGTGAAGAAATTAGAGGTAAAACGGAGGTAAAACGGCTATTTTAGAGATCATGCTTAATGATTTGTATATTGAGCTTATAAGGACTTGTACTTTGATTTGGAGGGAGTTTATATTTCAAATGAGATGTTATGTTACTTGTATATATGCTTTAGTAGCTTGTACATTCACTTTAGATATTAACCTTTCATGGAATTTAGGGTTTAGAGGTATATGATAACGGTTTAAAGCCCGTTTTGATATAACGTTGCGAATGGTACATTATAGGAATAATGTACTTTGTAATAAGGATATTAAGATATTGACTTGACATTTTATGATATTTGCTTGACATATATGAAGACATGATTGCCATAGATAGGTTGCGTGAGCTCGTCTACTTTAGTTATGCAAATTACATTATATATTGAGATATTGACAATGCAAGTAATGTAATAAAGCGAAAAATTTCCCCGTATAATTGTGATCATAGTAAAATAGGTTGATGAAAATTCTGAGTTGTTATATAATGGAAATGGTAATGGAAATGGTACTGGGAATGGAAACAATGGAGGCGACAATAGTGACGGCAATAAGAACCGTAATGTGAATGGAAGAGGCGATAGGCCTGGTGCTCGTGAATGTACTTACCAAGATTTCATGAAATGTCAACCATTGAGTTTTAAAGGAACAGAAGGTGTGGTTGGTTTGATAAGATGGAGTGAAAAGATGGAAACTGTGTTTCACATCAGTAACTATCCGGAGAGATATCAAGCGAAGTATGCTACATGTACTTTACTCGATAGTGCATTAACCTGGTGGAATTCTCATAAGAGAACCATCAGAACTAATGTTGCACACGCTTTATCATGGAGAGAGTTGTTGAAGCTGATGACAGAAGTGTACTGCCTGAGAAATGAGATCCAAAAGATGGAAACCTAGTTGTGGAACTTATCAGTGAAGAACAATGACATGGCTACTTACACTCAAAGGTTCCAAGAACTTACCATGATGTGTATCAAAATTGTCCTCGAGGAGGAAGATCAGGTGGAGAAATTTATTAGAGGTCTTCCTGATAATATCCAAGGGAATGTAATTGCTGTAGAACCCACAAGACTACAAGATGCTGTTCGGATTGCCAACAACTTGATGGATCAAAAGTTGAAGGGCTATGCTGTAAGAAATACAGAGAACAAGAGGAGATTGAACAACAACTATGGAAATACACCCCTGTGTGCAACAAAACCACCCTCAATGACAGGAATACGCGAGGTCAGAATGTTGCTAGAGCCTATATGGCTGGTAACAATGAGAAGAATGGTTATGAAGGAACACTTACGTTCTGCAATAAGTGTAAGCTACATCACAAAGGACAGTGTACTGCTAAGTGTCGTAACTGTAAGAGGTTTAGACATCTGACTAGGGATTACAGATCTGTTATGACTTTACTATCAAGGACTCCTGAGGGACAGAATCAAGGGATTTATTAGTTGTTTTGAGTGTGGTGCCACTCAAGGACAATTACTAGGAGGTTTGTCCCAAAGTCAAGAACCCAGAAACTGTCTAGGAACAAGCAAGAGTTTCATGACTGCATGAGGGACATAAAGCATATATCCTAGGAGGAGGTGACGCTAACCCAGGTTCCAACACTGTCACGGGTACGTTCCTTCTCAACGATCATCATGCTTATTATAGTTTATTTGATTCGGTGGTATAGAAGTTTAAATCAAATACTTTTAGTGCATTCCTAGATATCATACCCTCTGCCTTAGACGTTAGCTATGCTGTTGAGCTAGCTAACGGAAGAACTTCAGAAACCAACACTGTGCTTAGAGGCTATACATTAGGAATGTAGAACATCTTTTTAATATCGACATTGATGCCCATAGATTTAGGTAGTTTTTGTACGTTATCATTCGGCATGGATTTGGTTAGCAATACATCATTGCGGTGATTTTTCTGTGTCGAGAAGTTAATGCGTATTCTTACACGGAAAACGAAATTTTGATCGTTTCAATGAGACAATAAAATACAAATTAAAAAAGGTGGATAAGGAGAAGAAATCCAAGGTTGAGCATTATATCATGTGAAAATGCCTAAAAGTATATGGAGAAAGGTTGTCAACTATTTCTGGCGCAGGTTACGGTGAAAGAAAACAAAGACAAGTCGAAGGAGAAGCGACTCGAAGACATGCCAACTGGACTTTCCGGAAGTCTTTACCTGAAGGGACCATTACCTGGATTTACCACCGTTACGATAGTTGAATTACAAATCGACTTAGTCCTAGCGATGCTGCCCCCCTGTAGACCGTAGCCCCCGTATAGGATTAGACGGTCAGGTAAATGGAAGAATTGTTACTCTAACTAGAACTTTTTGACAAGGGATTCGTCGGAAATGGAAGAATTGTCTGCTCAACTACAAGAACTTTCTGACAAAGGATTCATAAGACCAAGTTACTCACCCTGGGGAGCTCCAGTTTTGTTTGTCTAAAAGAAAGACGACTCTATTCAGATATGTATCGACTTCTGAGAATCGACGACTTATTTGATCAGTTACAAGGACCAAGTGTGTACTCGAAGATCGACTTGAGGTCTGGTTATCACCAACTCAGAGTTCGTGACGAGGATATTCTAAAGACGACGTTTAGGACCCGCTATGGTCACTACGAGTTCCAAGTGATGCCTTTTGGGTTGACTAACGCGCCGGCAGTATTCATGGACTTGATGAACCGGGTATGCAGACCATACTTAGATAAATTTGTGATCGTGTTCATCGATGATATCTTGATCTACTCAAAGACCAAGGAAGAACATGATGCACATCTTAGACTAATTTTGGAGTTGCTCAAGAAGGAAGAATTGTACGCCAAGTTCTCGAAGTGCGACTTTTGGCTGTCGAAGGTACAATTTCTTGGACACGTGATTGATAGTGAAGGCATTCACGTTGATCCTGCGAAGATTGAGTCAATCAAGGATTGGGAATCACCCAAGACTCCAACAGAAATTCGCCAATTTCTAGGTCTTGCCGGTTACTACCGACGATTTATCGAAGGTTTCTCCAAGATTGCCAAGCCTATGACGAAGCTGACTCAGAAAAGTGTAAAGTTCAATTGGGGTGAAAAGGAGGAAACTGCTTTCCAGACATTGAAGCAAAAGTTGTGTAGTGCACCGATTTTGGCATTGCCCGAAGGAAGTGAAAACTTCGTAGTATATTGTGATGCTTCTCACAAGGGATTAGGCGCAGTGTTGATGCAGAAGGAGAAAGTCATAGCTTATGCATCCCGCCAACTCAAAATCCATGAGAAGAACTACACGACACATGATTTGGAATTGGGAGCTGTGGTGTTCGCTCTCAAGATGTGGAGACATTACCTTTACGGCACGAAGTGCGTTGTGTTCACTGATCATAAGAGTTTGCAACATATTCTAGATCAGAAAGAGTTGAACATGAGACAACGTAGATGGTTAGAGCTGTTAAGTGACTACGACTGTGAGTTACGTTATCACCCGGGAAAGGCGAATGTGGTGGCTGATGCGTTGAGCCGAAAGAGTAGACCTAAGCCACTACGAGTTCGAGCCTTGGTTATGACAATTGGTTTAAACCTCCCTGTGCAGATCTTGAATGCTCAGGTTGAGGCAAGAAAGGAAGAGAATTATGGAACAGAAGATTTGTGTGGCATGATTAAGAATCTGGAGCCACGTGCAGACGGAACGTTGTGTTTGAAGAATAGAAGTTGGATACCATGTTTTGGTAACTTGAGAGCTTTGATTATGCACGAGTCGCATAAGTCAAAGTATTCGATCCACCCTGGATCGGACAAGATGTACCAAGATTTGAAGAAGCTATACTGGTGGCCCAACATGAAAGCAGAAATTGCCACGTATGTCAGTAAATGCATGACTTGTGCAAAGGTTAAAGCAGAATACCAAAAACCATCCGGTTTGTTGGTTCAACCCATAATCCCAGTATGGAAATGGGAGAACATTACTATGGATTTCGTTACTAAGTTACCTAAGACGACGTCTGGTCAAGATACAATTTGGGTAATTGTAGACCGACTCAAAAAGTCTGCTCATTTCTTACCGATGAAAGAAACCGACACAATGGAGAAGTTGACGAGACAATACTTGAAGGAAGTAGTCTCGAGACATGGAGTGCCAGTTTCGATTAATTTTGATCGAGACAGTAAGTTTACGTCTCATTTCTAGAAATCATTGAACGAAGCCTTAGGTACTCAACTGGATATGAGTACGGCTTACCATCCACAAACAGATGGTCAAAGTGAGAGGACCATCCAAACGTTAGAAGACATGCTATGAGCGAGTGTGATGGACTTCGGAAAGGGATGGGACAGACATCTACCATTGATAGATTTCTCCTACAACAACAGCTATCATACGAGTATTAAAGATGCACCTTTTGAGGCGTTGTATGGTCGCAAGTGTCGTTCACCTATCTATTGGGCTGAGGTGGGAGATGCTCAGCTTACTGGCCCAGAAATTGTTCGTGAAACAACAGAGAAGATTATCCAAATCAAGCATCGTCTACAAGCTTCACGTGATCGACAAAGGAGCTACGCTGATAAGAGACGTAAGCCATTAGAGTTTCAAGTTGGGGATAAGGTTATGTTGAAAGTATCGCCCTGGAAAGGAGTGATACGTTTTGGCAAACGGGGAAAGGTGAACCCTCGTTACATTGGACCTTTTAAGATTCTCGCCAAAGTTGGAACGGTTGCATATCGACTTGAGTTACCCGAGAAACTGAGCCGTGTTCATAGTACTTTTCACGTCTCAAACCTTAAGAAGTGCTTATCCGACGAACCGCTCGCTATTCCGTTAGACGAAATCCACGTCGACGACAAGCTCAATTTCATTGAAGAACCGATTGAAATTATGGACCGCGAAGTTAAACGTTTGAAGCAAAGTCACATTCCAATCGTGAAGGTCCGTTGGAATTCAAGAAGAGGTCCCGAGTATACTTGGGAGCGCGAAGACCAAATGCAGAAAAAGTACCCTCATCTTTTCGCTAACCCTGAATCCGCATCTCAAGCTACGTCCTAAGCTTTGATGGGGGACAAAAAAAAAAGTCTTTTAACGGGGAAGGAAGTCACAACCGTAGTTTTGTTGTTAGTGTTATATTTTATTTTGACTTGTAAGTTTCAGTCAACATTTTAAACCTTTCCGATTATTATCTTTTACTTTTACATGTTACGTTTAATCTGACAGTATACCAGAAGTTAAACCGCGTAAATTCTGAAAAAACGGCATCGCACGACCCGGCATTGGTTATTAATAAATTTAGGCCTTATATGAGATATTTTAACTTTTCTAAGTGTTTCGTGATTTTTAATCACTTCCGATATTAATTTTAGGGTTTTATCTATTAAATTGCGTTTTCGCGTTTTTGACCAAACGGAACCCCAGAAACCCGCAACCTTTTCGTGTAAACTCTAGTTATCGTATGTCTCGTGTTTACAAGTCAAAATTTTCATTCATATCTTCCCATACCATAAATTTGGATGCCCAAAACCATAACTATATTACCTTGAACTCAAAATTAAACAAAAGGCATCTATTTTTGAAACACGCACCCATGTGTACATGCAAGTATAGAAAAGGACACATGAGAGTGTCACTCTCACATGTAGACATCCCATGCAACCTTCACATGTGATACTTACACATGTTGACTTCATTTGACCAACTAAAGACCAACTTATGCATCCATTGTGAGCCATGACTTAAAAATTAAACCCATTTAGGTCCTTGTGGCTTTGTTCGGCCGAACCAAGGTGTACACCCACCTTTGGTGTGTGTTGGGCACTTGATGCTATAAACAAGACCCTTTGCCCTAATGTTTCCCTATAAATACCACACATTCTTACACTTAGAGTTTCTCATATCATTTCTAAGCCTCACAAAAATCTTTCATCTCTCTTTCTCCTCTCTTGAAACCCACGGCCAAACCACCCTTTATAGGGTTCCCATTTTCTTATTTAATTTTCTTCAAGATCCACACATTCTAAGTTCATTTCTAAGAGTTTCTAAGGTAGATCCAAGTGTAGGTTCATTGATTTTCAAAGGTTTCTCAAGATTTAAGAGTTAGGGTTTTGAAATTATACTTGGGTTTTCAAGATCTACTATTTTTCTTTCAAGATCTCTTGTGTTCCATCTTGTTCATCATCTTTTGTAAGCAAACCCTAACTACTTTTTGTGATTTACTTATATTTTTCTTTATATGTTCAAGATCCATACATCCATATGTTGTGTTTTAAATTTTGAAAGATTTTAAAGACAAGATTTCATGAATAATGATACTACTTTAGTTTCCTAAGTCAAATATTATGTTCTTGGCGAGATAAGAGTTGATGAGTGTTGCAACAATAGAAATGAAGGGATTAGGTTAGATTTAGGTGTGGTTTTGTGGTGGATTAGTTGTGAACGGAGATTAGGCTAGACTAGGCACTATTGTGAAGTTTGGGTGGATTTTGGTTGCGTTTTTGACAAAAAGAGCTTGCTGTCCCAAATTTGTTTTGAGGTTTTGAGCGACCTAAAAATGTTTTCATTAGGCGTAAAAGTAGTTTTTGAAGAGCTTGTTTCGAATAGATAGTTTTTCACATATCGCACTTTAAAATCAGACTTAAAACGGCCAAGTTATAGCCAAATGAAACTTGAAACATTTTTCGGCAAAACCCAATGAATAACGTGCTGATGTGAATAGTGAAAAGGGTATTCGGACACTTTCGGACATTTTTGGACTTTCTAAATACTAGCGAAACATATAGTAACATATATATATATATATATTAGCATCATTTGAAGACGTCATTAACGTATTTTAGGAAAAGCGATAAAGTTACTATAAATAGTAAGTTTGGTAAAATTTAACGGATCGAACTTGGAAGTTAAGCGATTATGGTTAGTTAGCGCATTTAATTATATGGAAACTTAACAAATATAAGGGACGGTATTAACGTCTTGAAACTAAAAACTTTCCTAAAATAGAAACTTTCTAAAAGTAGTAATTTTTGGATGAACGCCAAGACTGACGAAAAACTCTATAATTTTATTTAGTCATACTTTATTAAACAAACTAAAACACAAACACATATGGATGTCTTTTCTCTTGAAAGCGTGTCGTACAAGTTTCGGTTATCTTTCGTTTACCTAAGACGCGTCATTTATTTAGGTCGCGTGTAGGACCTTTCGGCTTATTTCTTCCTCGTTGATTATCGATCCACCACTTGCTTAAGGTGAGTTCATAGCCCCACGTTTTACCTATTTTCAAATGCTTTATACTTTGGGGTGAGAAACATTGTTTGCTTTTAAAATTGGACACAAGTTCTTAACGTGAGTTTTACATGTTTATGTGTTGCCTAAGTTTGCTTACAAACCACTATTGCCCAAACTATCATGAACCGTTAGTCACCTATGGCCAATTGGATTGGTTAAGTGAGCGCGAATGCGTAAATAGATCTATTGAGACTAATTACCCCTATCTGCTTTGGTTCTACTTAACAAAGAATAAACAGATATATGTCATGTCGATGTGCGTTGTGCGTTGTGGTGGTCTTTAGTTTGGGACACCAGTTAAGGGCAGGAATACTATGTGGCATGATATGATATGCGCTACTTTATTAGCATCGGTGTCATGAGCTTAGCGTAACAGTAAATACGT